>PVJD01008146.1:0-75758 GCA_004026545.1 Mormoops blainvillei | reverse complement strand
GATTTAAAGGCAATCACGTATATTCTTGTAAAAGGGAGGCAGAAGATGAGACTTTAGAGAGGAAGGCTATGCAATGGCAGAAGCAGAGATTGGAGAGATGTGTCTTATGGATGGAGGAAGAGCTACGGGCAGCCCTTAGAAACTGGAGAAGGTGAGGGAATGAATTCTCTCCTAGAGACTCCAGAGGGAGTATAACCTTACCAACACTTTGATTTGAGCCCAGCGAAACTCATTTTGTTCAGGTCTCCAGAACTACGAGAAAATGCGTTTCTGTGTTTTAAGCCACTAAGTTTGAGGTAGTTTGTTACAATAATGATGGGAAACCAATATACCTTCTCTATGTTGTACATTCCTCCATTTTAGCAAGTGTTTCATGTTTTTGTAATCATTTGTGTACTCACCTTTCCTCTAGATCAGTGGATCTCTGTTCCATCAGATTTAACAACTTATCTTCTTATGCACCTTTCACTACCTTGAAATAAAATTCACCTACACTCATAATTGGAAAAATCAAAGCAATGCCCTACCTATAATATGTGAAGAAGTACAATGAAAGTAATTTATAATAAAATATTTATTTCTATTTATAAATATTTGGGCACGATTATATGTCAAGACAACTAAAATTGTAAGGTACTGACTCCTATAATAGAATCATTATGAATGTGACAGCTATACCTGCAAACCAGTGCAGGTGTGTTTTACTGGTAATTCAAATACCAAAAAGTCACTAGCTTGCATGACATTTGTAGAACTCTTGGTAAGTTCTCCTCCAAAAATAACCCAGATTAAAGCATAATTATCCCTTGATTTTCATGATAGTTACATTCTTGGAGAATTATCTGTATAAATTAAACTGAATGAAAATTCTTTGTTTTTATTGGTTAATGTCTGTATTCAGATAATGTCAAAAAAAAAAAGCCTTTACCATTGGAATATCTGTTACAGATTAAAAGGGATATTTCTTCCCTCATGATAGATCCAGTGATCTGCTTAATATTCAACATCTTGAGCCTCTGCCCACTATTTGCTAATGGAACCTTGTAATCATCATAACAACCAAAAATGTCTCCACAAATATTCAGAATCTTTCACTGGGAACTACTGCTATATACTTTCAGCTCTGTGTAACCAGTGATTGTGTCTTAGGTATCTAAATAGTCCCTGAATCTATCCTGGATCCCTCGCACAAAAGATGTTAGGTACCTGCATGTGGTATGAAGAAAAATTTATGCATATGCTATGTAGTGTTTTAGAAATATCATTAAGTCAAAATGTTTTGATAATATTCACATCCTCTATGCATTTTTGTTTTTTGGCTTTTTAAAAACAGCTTTATTGAGATGTATGATTCATACAATTTAACCATTTAAAGTGTAAAATTCATTGGTTTCATTATATTCACAGATATGTGAAAACATCACCGACATAGATTTTAGAACATCTTTTATGACCTCAGAAAGAAACCGAACAACATTTAACCATCACCCCACATCTCTCCATCTGTCTCAGTCCTAAACAACTGTTAATCTTTATAGATTTGCTGCTCTGGATATTTCATATAAATGGAAACATGCAATATGGTCTTTTGTGAATGGCTTCTTTTATTGATCAAGTTTTTTAAGAGCCATCGATGTTAGAGCATATATTAGCACTCCATTCATTTTTGTGACCTAATAATCTTCCATTGTATGGATATGACACATTTCTTTATTCACTCATCACTTTTTCAAACCTTCTTTACTTTCTTTACTGTCTTAAAATATTGTCTTTTTTCTGTCAATTGCTGAGAGAACATGCTGAAATTTCCTGCTATGATCATGCAGTTGTGTATTTTTTAAATTTTGTCAATTTTTGTTTTATGCATTTTGAGGCTTTTCAGGCATGTACACGTATATGTTTGATATAGCTTCCAGCTATATTGACTCTTTTGTCATTAAGAAATCTACTTCTTTATCCTGGTAATACTCTTTGTCTTAAAATTTATCTCATGTAACATTAATGTATATCGGCCAGCTTTATTGTTTGCATCATGTGTTTTTCTGTGCATACGGTTGGATCTTGGTTTTATGCTCATTCTAATAATTTATTTTAAATTGAGAATTTACTCTGGTAACATTTAATGGAATTAGTTTTATGTTTGGACTTAGGTCCACAATTATTTTTATTTTATTTTTATAGTTTGCCATCTCTATTTTATTTTTCTACCTTCTTCCGAATATTTTATGTAATTCTATTTTAATTTTTTATTGGCTATTTTGCTTTAACCCTTTAAATATATTACAAACTCCTCAATATTTTTTCTTTAAAGTCATGTGTACTTTAAATACATTATGAGATAAACTAGTTTTTTATAATCGCCAATGCATGCTTTCCATTCATTTCTGAAGACCTCAGTTTTAGTTTGGTATAATTTGTCTTCAGTCTGAAAATCTTCCTACATTATTTCTTGCAGCATTACCTTGTCAGAACAATTTTCTTTAGCTTTTCTTTGTTTGACTGTGATATCCCCAGTTGGAATTAGTCCAACTGGAGGTTTGCTAAACTTTTTGAATGTATAAATGTGTATCTTTCACCAGATTGGGAAGATTTCTGCCATTATGTGTTCAAGGATCTCATTCTGCCCCATTCACCTCCCCCCCACCCTCATCTTCTGAGATAAATACCTGTATATTTGAAACCACCCCCATAGATTTTTGAGGCTGTTTTCATTCTTTTGTCTAGTGTCTCTTGCTATTTCAAAATTGACCTATCAAGATTATTAACTCTTTTTTTCTCCTTCATAGCTATTCTGCTATCATGCTCATTCACTGTATTTTTTATTTGAAATCTTATATTTTTATTTGTAAAGTTTCCATTGTTTTTATTGTATTTCCTACTTATGTGCTGTTTCTGCCTTTTCACTCAACAGAAGCATGTTTTCTTTTACCTCACTGGTCATACTTAAAATAGCAGCTTTAAAGTCCTTGTCTAATGGCTGAGCATCTAGGTAATCTCAGGGTTAGCATATATCAATTGTCTTTTCCTTTGAAAGTGAGTTATAGTGTCCTTGCTTTTAGTATATTAAGTGATTTTTGTATTAGATATTGGATATTATGAATATTGTATTGTGGAATACCTAAGTTGTTATACTATTCCAACAATAGCTGATATTTTCGTTTTGTTAGACAATTACTTCAGATAAATGAAAACTGCAGACCATCACACCTGTGATGGACAGTGAATGGCTCAGTTTGACATTCACTCATTTCAGTCTCAGTCCTAGTTGCTTCCAGACATCCTTGTGCAAGCCTGACTCAGGGGTCATCCAGGGATTTCTTTCTCTAACTCTCTCCATTTTGGGGTTCTTCTACCACTGTCTCATGATTATGGTTACCCTCGGGCTCCTGTCTCTCAAGTCTCTGGAAAAAAGGATGATGTGTGTGTGTGTGTGTGTGTGTGTGTGTGTGTATTGATCATAGCTTTAACTATCACACCAGATTCACCTCACGGTAAAGCTGCAACAAATGGAACTCACTCTGCAGGTCACTTGCTCCAAGTTTCAACTCTCCTCCTAAATATGCCTGCTTTTTAGCTTCCAAGTCTCTCAAGATCTTTCCATTAGGTTTTGGGGGCTTTGTTTGTGTGTTTGTTTTGCATTTTGGCAGGACTGAAAGCTGTTCTTTGTGGGAGGATTAGTTTCCTAAAAGCTTACTCCTTCTATATCAGAAGCATTTAATTTCCTTTTCAGAAAAAAATCTTAGAGGCATTAAAGTATCATAGTCAGGCAAGCTATGTATCATTTTACATGAACCTGATATTGTCAAATATAGTTCATGATACGTGTTCTTCCTTAAAAACAACCAAAGTCATAGACTGTCTTTTGCTTTGGAAATTCAACTGTTTCTACGTCTGTAATAGTTCAGACCTCTGGATAGCAGTGTGTCTGTTTAAAGCTACTACTAGGACTCTGCTAAAAGTGGGAAGGTTCTGTGATAATTTTGCAAATGGATAAAAATACTACTGGGCTTTCTTTGAACTCACCCTGGCTGTTAACTGCCCCTATTTCTGAAGGCAGCAGGGGATCGGGAAGTTGGCAGGGAGGAGTAAGAGTGGCCAACATTGCCTTCTCTTTTCTCTGTGCTCTAGTGAAAAGGGTATGAATCATCACAGAGAGATGAAAATCTTTTGGTTTGCCCTGAATCAGGCCAGCATGCTTGATGACTTAGGGAAGGCATTGATGGGCACAATGTTAGAAGAAGAAAGTAACAGCAAGGGCAGGTTATGAACATATTGTTCTCCTTGTCACATAGCCACTTACCTACTTGCCCTGTACAAAGAGTGATTTATCCAGGCACGAACACCCTGTAGGGAAGTGGATCAAAAGAGAAAACCAAGTGAGATGAACTAGATCAGGGCTTCTCAAACTTTAATGTGGCAAATCAGTTTCCTGGGGGACGCTTTTCAAACACAGATTCAGATTCAGCAGCTCTGGGTGGGCCTGAGATTCAGCATTTTGACCAAGCTCTGGGACGATACAGATGCTGCTTTAAGTAGCAACAAACCAGAGGCTTCCATATAGCAGCCTTGTACCTGGTGCCAGGTGAGGAGAGTCAAGTGATTATTTCATTTATTTTACTGCCAGGAAAAATTCCGTGGGGAAAGTGGAAAATTTTTTTCTGCTTGTGTTGGTCAATTTTCTGTGCATATTCAAAACATGATGTTAATTTATTACCAGGGATAACACTTATTAAGCTCCCCCTCATTCTGGCTGCTGCACGACAACACAGCTTGTTATATGTTGTGAGGTGTCAACAGCTGTGTTATTGATGCTAATGCAATTTTCTTCACTCATAATTATTATAAAACTACTATTTTAAGTCTGGGAATATTTTACCCATGTAAAAATAATTCTTTGGTGGTGAGGGGGGTGCATTTCACACTGTACTTTTTAAACTATTTTTTAACATTTCATTTTTTATTGTATTTTTTTTCCATCATCATTTGTCCCCCTATATCCTCTTTCACCTCCACCCCTGCTCCCTGCAATCACTACACTGTCCTCTATGGATCTTCCCCTGTGTATTAAGAAATAAGTATCTATTTTATTTGTAATTAAGCGTGGGCTTCTATGTGACATTTTATTCTAGTTTTTATTATTTATGATTATAAGGTGCACAGAGAGAATGAAACAGTTGAGTCCTTGCTTTGCAATTCTATTCCCCGAAACAGAAATTGAGACTGGTAGAAGGACAAAGGATTGCCATGGTTGTTCTGGGTATGAAAGGCAGTTTGGAGAGCAAGAACACTAAAATGTTAGAATGTTATAAATCAGGTCATTTTAATGGTTTAGTAGGGCAATGGGAAATAATATCAGAGAAATACTTCCAGGGAAATTTGATAAATATGGGTGTCTAATCTTTAAAATGTGAGATCAGAATAGACTTGAAAATGTATCTGACCCCCGAAGGCATTCCCTGCATTTTACTCAGCCTGATCTTTATTAACATTGTCCAAACAGAACTCAATTATTTTGCTTTTAGTCCTGTAAGCATATTTTACCCTGAAAAATTAGATGCCCATTGACGGTTTATATTCTCATTCAGCAAATATTCTACTGTTTCTGAAAGGCGCTGTTGAGCAGTACAGATGAAGTGCATTTTGATCTAGTAGACAACAAAAGATCTCTTCTTAAAATAATGAAAGATACTTAAAATAAAATTAAATCAATCACACTTTAAGGAGCAGCAAAGTGATTCGGTGATTAAACAGGGATGGACAAACCACATCAGCTTTGAGGGACGTTCATAGCAAAAGGGATTTACGAAGTCTGGTCTTGAAGGATTTATGTGTTTTTGACAGGCATATGGGATTAGTTATGCTGGCAGCCAAAAGGACCTCACTATCAGAGGCTCGCCTGATCATGGATTCAGGCATAGCAGAGTGTGAGTATTTAGGTGTTTAGAGAATAAATGCTGTAAATAAGTTACAGGTAAGCTGAGCCTCACCCTGGCCTGCTCTCAGCTTCAGCTGTTTAGTCCAGTGAGGTAAAGCAATGTCAGCATTTTCACACATTTTTTAGGTTAGAGTTTGCATTATCTATTACTATGAAATACAATAAATTACCCCTAATGGCTTAAGAGAGTACCCTAATTTATTTTCTTCCCATGATTCTATGGGTTGACTGGGTAGATTTTCTACTGGTCTCATGTGATGCCCCTCATATAACAGTCAGAAGGTTTCTTCTGAAATGATTTCCCATGACTGGGAATGAAGTCATACATAGAAACGGTAAAGATACTGCAATTGCTAGAATTCTCTCCCTCTCCATGTGGCCTCTTTGTACGGTTTTCTCCATGTGGACTGTCCATCAGAAAGGCAAGTCTTCTTACATGGTGATTCAGAGTTCCAAAGAGTGAGCATTCTAAGAAAAAGAGAATGACATCTGCCTGTTCTCTTGAAGACCAGCCCTGGAATTAGCACCTCTGCCATATTCTATTGGTAAATATGTATCACAGGACCAGCCAGCCCAGTCTCAATGTGGGAAGGAACTACATAGTATGTGAATATGAGAAGTGGTTCACTGGGGACCATCTTTTGAGACTAGCTACCTTAGGAAACAATATTGACATTACACATTATGTAATGTCAATGGAAATTCAGATAGGTAAATGCCATTTTATCTTTGTAGATCCATTTTACAGTTGAAGTAAGATTCTGTGGTCAGTTTGGCATGGAACGTAGGGAAAAGGAAATTAAGAACAAAGCTAAGACCTTGAGTTTGCATAGCTGTCAAAATTATGTTATTATTAGTAATGATTATTTATGCAAAACAAGAACTTAAGGTAACTCCCCAGAAAAATGATGTGAGAAAGCAGATCTTCAGTATAAGATGATGAACTTAACTGGCTGAGTCTGGGTCACCAGCAGAACACTTATGATATGGGAAGACAAGTGCACCATTCATAGTAGGGTTAGGACATGCTGGAGACTTTGCAGATAACAGTACTAATTATAATAGCATCATAAAAAATTAGTTGAAAACTTGTTCCTCTATTTTGTTTTTCTTGAACTCTGCATGAGAAAGACCTGTTGTTAAAAAGTTTATTGTAACATTTATTTAAACCTTTTAGGCCACATGTTTCTGTGGATAGTTTTCTTCTTTTTTCCATGGGACATTTTTCTATTTTCTATTTCTTTTTAAGTCATTTTTGTCATAATACATTTTATATAGTTACACAAAACTGTTCATTTCATCCCAGATTTTAATTTTATTGCCATAAATTTTTGTATTAAGAGTCTTATAAATTTTAAATCTGTACAGAATCCACAGATTTATTTATTCTTCATTCATTATTTGCGTATGTATATATATATATAGATCTATATCTATATCTATATCATCTATATATATATATCTTCACTTTACTAGTCTTTCCAAAAAACATGCCTTTAATTTTTTTAAATCCTCAGGTCATGCATGCATTAGGCAAAATACTGGTTTCCTCTAAAGAGGTCCATGCCCTAATCCCTAGAACATGTAAGCATGTTTTGTTATAAGACAACGCAATTAGGTTTTGATGAAATTAGGGTTCCTAATAAACTGATTTTAAAGTAAATATGTGATCCTGGATTATCTGGGTGGAGGCAATATAATCATGAGGATCCTTAAAAGTATCAGAGTGAAGTGGTGTGAGAAGGACTTGACTGGCTATCATTGGCTTTGATGATGGAAGGAACCACTAGCGGAGGAATGTGGGCAGTCTTTAGATGCTGAAGAAAACAAGGTCATGGCTTCTCCCCTGGAATCCCTGCCAGGCATGCAGACTTCCTGACACCTTGATTTTGATTTTAGCTCATTAAAACACATTTTAGACTGTTTACCTCCAAAACAGTAAGGTAATAAATGTATATTGTTTTAAGTCACTAAAACTGTGATCATTTCTTACAGCAGAAATAGGAATTTGCTGTTTTGGTATATGGAATGGGGCTGCTGTAACCTAAAAACATGACAGCACCTTTGTAATGGGGCAGTGAGTACGGGCAAAAACAGTTTTAAGGAGGAGGGCTTGACGAGGCTGTTGACAGAAATATGGATGTCAATGCCATCACCACTAAGGGCTCAGAAGGAAGTGAAGAGCATGATAGACAAGCATTCATTGTTTTAGAGAACACCTAACTTTTTGTGAATGGAAATGTGACATTCAGTGAGGGTTCACATAGAAATGAATGAGAAGCGTGTTATTGGAGATTGGTGGAAAGTGCATCCCTATGATTGTTAGTGGCAGAAAATTCACTGAATTTTGTCCTGCAGTCCTGTGAAAGGCAAAGCTTATAAATGATGAACTTGAATATTTAAGTGTGGTTATTTTCAAGCAAAGGGTTGAAGGTGTGACTTAGTTTCTTTTTGTTATAGTAAAATGCAAGAGGAATATGCTAGATTGAGGAAGAACTGTTAATAAAAAAAACAATAAAAACAAACAAACAAACAAAAATACAATAGGACTTGATCATTTGGGAAGTTCTCAGTCTTTTCAAAAAAAAAGAAAAAAAGATTATTTCCTTAGGATATTCACTCTCAGGAAACTGTGCTCTGGAAAGAAAGCAAAAACATGCCTAGGCAAACTTTTGCTAGTGCCTTAGAAACCTCCAAAGTTCAGAGTATCCAGTCTCACAGAGGGCTCTCTCATCATTATGTCATGGCTTTTTTCACAACAATGTTTATGAAATCAACTTTGTCAGTACTACGGCTTTGGGGCAGGTTTTGTGTGGTACCTTATTGTCTATGCCTTTACATTAAAAGTATTTCGATTTATGCTTTAGGTGCCACATTTAAAATATATACAATAGATTTTTATGTTTTTTAAAAGCAATCTGAGAATCTTTGTATGTGATGATTTTAATTCATTTATATTTATTGTTATTGCTGGCATATTTGCTTATATCTCTACTATCTTGTGGTGTTCTTTTAGTAAGCAAGCTTTTGTTTGCTTCTTTGGTTTATCTTTCCTGCATTTTAAAGGATTAATAGAGTTTTCATTTCTTATTCTCATGTATTCTTTCTGCTGCTTTGGAAATTACATATTCATTATCATTATTTTAGTATTTACCTTTAAATTTTTACATATGAAGTAACAGAATATCTAATCCACTTTTCTGCAATATTCTCACATTCTTTCCATAAAACTCTGTGTTTTGTTAATTTTTGGTTATTTAAATAGTCCCACAATGTTCCTCTCAATGCCCTCTCAGTTTCTTGACCTCTTCTCCTCTAAGAGTCTCAATCTTTCATCCAACTTCAAAAAATCATTTTATTATCCTACCTTGAAATTTTTTATTACCAATAAATATACTTCTTCTATAATCTCACTCTGTAAGCACCCCACTCTCCAACCATTGCCCTCTTTTCATCTCATTCCCCCCTCTCATGCCTTGAATATAACATCCAAAAAATCCTACTTGGACCTATAATTCATTGATTTTCACTGTTCCACATCTCTCTTATTTTTTAAAACTGAAATAAATTATAAACTTGACATCTTGAATATCAACTCGATATCTCCATAAGATAAGGAGATACAAGATGAACAGAAAACAAAAGAACAAAAGAAATACTAACTCTAACCACAATCTTCTTAAAAAGGAAAGTTGATTCTTACAGTATAATCCCAGCAGTGGAATCACTGGATCAAAAGGCAGTTCCATTTTTAGTTAAGGAAATTCCAAAATGTTTTCCACTCTGGCTGCACCAGTCTGCATTCCCATCAGCAATGTACTAGGGCTCTCTTTTCCCTACAACCTCACCAGCACTTATTCTTTGTTGATTTGTGAATGATGGCCATTCTGACCTGTGTGAGGTGGTGTATCATTGTAGTTTTAATTTGCATTTCTCTGAAGGCTGTAAGAGGAGCCTAATGAACAAAACAAATGAGCAAAATAGAGCCAGAGGCATGGAAACAAGGAACAGACTGAGAGCTACTGGGGTTGGGGGGACAAGGGGGATAAGTGGAGGGAAAGGAGGAGGAAGGTCTAGTCAAGGAACAGGTATAAATGACCTGTGTACATGGACAACGGGGTGGGGATCAATTGGGAGGGGCAGGGGCACAGGAGAGCAACTGGGGAAAATTGGGCAACTGTAGTAGAACAACAGTAAAAATAATTAATTAATTAATTGATTTTTAAAAATGAAAGTTGATAGAAGATATTGAGATTAAGATTTTTAATGTAATATTGAATTCATCTATAATGATGGATTTAGAGCAACTGAAAGAAAAATTTGAGCTTCCTACATTTTGTTAAATCCCATTTCATTTATAATTCTGTTTTCTTTTACCTTTGGTGTTGAACTGAGCATAAAATCTTTTATAAGAGGATCAAGTTAGAAGCAATGGATTCCAAAAATCCTGCATTCTATCTGTTGTTACATGTCTTGGAGAAAATTAATTTATTAGTTTATGCGTGCACTAAACATTTATTAAGCACCTATTTTCTGGAATAAAAGCTGGAGAGTCAAAGGTGAGAAAAGATAGACAAAACAATCACCAAGTATATTTATTAGAATAAGAATAATTTATCAAGAAATGAGTTATTTATTTTTCCTGAACATATTATTTTTTCAAAACAAAAGACCCTGATTATGCCTTTAGCAGACCCCTTCCAAACATCTCCATGAATAAGAGAATGGATAATAAATTATAAATTAAATTTTATAGAATTGAAAAATAGAAGAATTTTAGAGAAGACAGGGCAGGAAGAAACCCAAAGATTGTATCGACAGCCGCATAGCTTTTAGTAAAACCCCAAATTGTTGTTAAAAACAAATATTTATATTTTGCTCACATTACCTTAATCTCTGAGTCTTCTTTGGCTCTATGCCATTGAACTTTTACTCTTCTGAATTCCAAGCTGAGAGAGCAGCCTTTATATGAGGCAAATCATTCTTGTGGGAGAGAGGAAATAATGATGGTAAACAAGCCAATAGCTCTTAAAGCATCTACTCATGCATAGCTTATGTTCAACACACATTCTATTGGCGACAGCAAAAGAGACGTCCAAGCTAATGTCAATGTGTGAGGGAAAATATGTGTCTAAGAGAGAATGAGGGAAAATAATTGGGAAAAATAAATTGATATTTACTTAAATAAAATGTAAATGATTCTTTTAGAAGACAGAATAGAAAGACTGAGGGTAAAACACCAGAGAACATGCATTCAAAATAACTTTGGAATGGTTTTAGAAATTCTAATTAGTACTGATCTTATACGGTTAAAGAGAAACTCTGGTTTATTGATTGGGGGTACACTGCAGACAACAGAGCTCACTCTAGTTAATCAGAAGGGAATTTTTAAGCCAACGAATAAAAACTTAAAAATTGTTGAAAACACTTGGAAGAGGCTCTAAGCTAAATTGAAGGAAAATATTCTAGGCTCAGAACTGATCTAGCTCTGCTGCAATTGTTAAATTGACTTTGCCTTTAGAGAATGCTGACAATCCAAGGCGCTGATGTTACCACCGCTGACGGCAAAACTTAACCACTTCTGCCATGACCAGGAAAATTAGCTTCCAATTGGGAGCTGCTAATACACTTCCATAGCCATGTTATACTTGCCAGTGAAATAGTTGCTCTGTTCTTTCCCTGGCTCCTCATATAAAATCAGAGTTCATATAAAGTCATTGATTGGTGGAATACGAATCACATGGAGAAACCTACCTACAGGAAGACCTGGGACAGTTTCTTTTTAATTTTTTTATAGAAAGGCTTTATTTAGTTTTTATAATAATATACTATTTGACCACATTGTTCTTTTGGCTTACACTAATCAAACACATAAAAAGAAACAAACTTAATTACAAATTTGATAAAATCACACTCATTTTATATTGTCTTTTTTTGGAAGTGTGACATTAGGTAGAAAATTTAGAGTGCTCAGAATTGAAGGACTTTTTTTTCTAAGACTGATGAAGAAAAACAAAATTAACTATGATTTACATTTAATGAATTCTCATTTAAAGAGAAGATACTTGTTAAAATTTGACATGAAGCTTCACATAAATTTATTTATTTACGTATTCACTTAAAAAAAATTTAGCGCCTGCCTTTGTCCCTCCATCTCTATCTATATCATAAATACATGCTTTACTCTATAACTTGCCACACAAGACTTAGTTTTTACAGAATCATTTTAAAGTCAAGTGCACACATCATGGCACTTCCCTCCTAAATAATTCAAAATGAATATTCTAAGAACAAGAACATTTTCCTATGTAATCACAATACCAGTAACATATCCAAGAATCTTAACATTGACTCAATGGGTAATATAACTTTTAGCTTTCCTGCATTCATAAGAGGGGTTGGAATGAATGTTTACTGGACCCTAGCACCTTATCTTTCTTTTTTAAGTTCAAGAAATGCCTTTCCTTATATAGGGGTTGACTTTGATGTCTAATACTGTCACCATCCTGTGGTTTCTGAAGGTGAATTTTCTATTCAATTCCATTCAAAATCATTTCCCTTCTGGAAAGAAATTATCATAAATGTAGCAATTTATTCCTGTTATGCCCTGAGAATAAACTCAGAGTAAGCTGAACTTGCAGTGCCGAGTCAGACTCTGACAGAACACATCTGTTTGGTGTCAGCAGCTGTGGCTTTGGTCATGGAATTCAATTTTTAAAGCAATGAACAGGGATGAAGTGGGTGTTTTTTGTTTACCAGTTTGGTTTTAATGATGTTCACAAATAAGGATGGAAGGAAATATGCTACAGTTATTGCCTCTTAACTTCCGTAACTGATACTGAAGCACATTAATGTAAAATAATTTTAAACTTCAAAAGAAAAAGCAAAAACCAGATCTGTTTTTCTTTATAAATTCTGTAGGGTAAACACAATTTAATTCAACTTCCTTTGTGGCAAAGTCACTACCTAGAACCACAGCAAACTATAGCCTCCTCTCTCTCTCGAGAGAGAGGGTCTTTAAAAATATGTAAAATTGCTTATTAACCCAGTTTAAGAACAGTCCTAAATGGAGGGAGAGAAAGGTGGAGGCTTTTGAAACAGAAAGAAACAGTTCCTAGGGTTGACTGTCTCTTAATAAGCCTGACTTTTTCTTTTTTTGAGATGCCTTACTGTAAGTCAAACTTCTGCATTTCAAATTTTAAAATGACACAAACTTTCATACCCCCAAGTAGGAGTATTTCTAGAAAAGTTTAGAGATCACAATTCTAACATATTCCTTCAGCTGCCCTAAGGACCTGCAGCTTCTAGTGCAATTATTAGAAGTCTTTCATTTGATTGTTTTCTTGTAAGAGTTTAAAATTAATCCAGATTAAACTTTTCACAGTTTTTATTTGCTATCTAGAATGTTAAAAATTCTGAGACAGAAATTCAGAATTCTTTAAAATTGAAGATTGAAGATAAGGAAAGTGGTTTTTGAAGAAACCAGTTTCCACTGTGGGCTGAGGTATCATCTCTGGTTTCCTTGATCATTTTGGAAAATGTCTACAGATTATTTGATAGTATTTTTGATACATGTGTATGAAGGAGCTAATAGATGTTAATTTGGTACTTCTCAAACACTAAGATACCTCCAAACCTTTGGGAAAGAATCAATTAAATTTGAACATATCAGTCTAACAAAGAAGGGAGACATTTTCAAGAGCTTAAGGGCAGTAACCATAAGAGAGAGAAAGAGAGAGAGAGAGAGAGAGAGAGAGTGTGTGTGTGTGTGTGTGTGTATCTTATAATGCTTTACCTAGTTGGGAGATACCATGATACTTAAAAGATATTCTCAAGAAATAAAGGTACACAATGATAGGCTTTAGAAAGAAAAATTAACCATTTTTAAAGAAGATTAGCAATGTATTTACTGAGGAACCACTATGTCCAAAGCAGTATGTAAAGCACACCTATTAAATAATGAAATAAAATTTCATATATTAGTTCTCTTTTAAAAGGAGCTATTGACTTCTTGCCAGGATGGCAGCATAGGTGAACACAGCTTGTGTCCTTGCACAGCCACATAAAAATTACCACTAAAGTATAGAATAACCATCACTCAGAACCATCAGAAATCGAGTTGAATGGAAGTCTGACAACAGCGGAATTAAAGAAAACACATCCTTCCAGTCTGGTAGGAGGGGCAAAGATGGGGAATGGGCTGGTCCCATATCCATGTGTGGTAGATAAAAATTTGGGAGGGACATATTGGGAGACAGGAGCCCCAGCCCCACACCAAGCCCTGTAAAAATTGGGAGGACTGTAATAGTATAATTAATAGACTATAATTTCAAGTTAAAAATAAAAAATAGGTATCAACATTCCATCTTAAGCCAAAGAGAATGATTTCTAATATCCTCATGCCAAAGTTCCTTCCACTCCCACACCCTGCACTTCCATCACTCAACCGATATGAATTCATCAATGGCAAAACATTGATTGATGCCTGGAGAGAGAGATGCTTTTCCATTCTTACAATTTGTTTTTAAAAAAAGAAAAAAGATTTTTCCATCCTGACTTCGCTCTTATCTGTATGTACTGTCCTTAGTTAATGTATAAAGTTTTTGTCTGATAATATGGTAGATTAAATGCTTGAATCCTGTACCAGTGGATACAGCCTATCTTTCCAGTCATATCTTTTGTGACATGTAACTATGGACCATGTTCCTTTACCTTTTTGAATTTTTTCTCATTTTGAACATTCATATTTCTTAGTTTAGGTTTCCTCCTAAACTGGAACAAGGGTTCAAGTTCGTGTGGGAGATGCAGTTAACATCATTAGGAAGATGGAAAAGTGATGGAGAGAAGGCAGTCAATAAAATATTATGAATAAAGAGTTATAGAGCTTCTTCTATTGCAAGATATGGGGGCTTAATTACAATGGGAAAATATTCATTGTAGAATCATTAGATGTAAGGGAGCTGGATACAGCTCGTATTTATTCCTCAGCTCTTTGGCCAGCCATATCTATGGGAAGAACAACTTTCTGCCGCTTCAGAGAAAGTGCTTAAGCAAATGGATAAAGATACTAATGTTTGGAAGTTGGCCACTGAAGGAGGATGTGAACAGGGAGCCTCTGTCTTTTATGGCTTGTTTATTCTCATTCTTAGCTCTTAGCTCCCTTTCTCCTCCCACCTTCTACTTAACCAATTTCTTCTCAAGTTATCTCATATATCACCTCCTTAATGCCTTCTCTGACCACCAACTAAGGTTTATTCCTTTCTTTATTGTCTTCCATAGCACCTAAATGTTTTCGTGTTGTGTTATTTTGGGTATATATTTTATATTCACTATTAAGAAATATATATATACACATATATATTTGTGTGTGTGTGTGTATATATATATATATATATTTGTAAATAGACTTTTAATAGTAGAAATGGGGGGAGAGTTTGGACTAATGGAAAGATAAATTGAAAAATAGAGGAGAGAAGTTAAGACCGTAGGAATTTACTGGTTGGCTTTCACTCAATGTTTAAGATTTTTCTTCTAGCAGTGTTTGAAATATAGACATTTTATCTAGGATTTCTTAAAACTATGGCCCATGAGTTAGAAAAGATGCCAATTTTCTGTGTCTGGACTTACCTTTAATTCTACAGCATTTAAAAATGATATTTCATGAGTGCACATGAGAGATTACTAATTTACAGTTACATCAGTAGATTACAATTAACATGTGAAAGACAATGCTTATATGTGGATGGACCTGTATTAATATATAATGGTATTCCATGATTTCATAGATGAATAGTATGGTTATCATGTGTAAATGTTTGGTTAGATTTACCATATTCTATAAATACATACAAGAAGAAAAGCAGTGGTTTTAGTCATTAGTATAGAATAAAGTAATATGTATACCTTTTCCTATTGAGTTAAAACTTAAAACATGATTTTTTGGAATATTCTTTCCTAAATGTATGGATATCAGTACTTTTAATTTTAAAAAAGTGTGAAAAAGAAGGATGAGAGTTAGGATATGACCTTGTAGTAAGGTAAAATCAACTGTTAAAACAAATCTTCATCTCTGCCATGATATTTTATGTGAACTTTTATGTTTTTCCATACTTACAATTATAGAAATGAAATACATAATATTGGTCTGTACAACGTCTCAGCAAAGAAAGCTCTCATTTGAGTCGTTTAAATATATGAAATGATAATCTTCATATTAAAAAGTTTTTTTCCCTAGAATCCTGGGCTTTCTTCAAAAGACCAGATTTAAGTTCCACTTTTTATCACTTATTGGCTGTATAATGTTGGATAAATCACATAAACTTTTCTAGATTTATAGTTCTTACTTGGAAAAAGAGCAATTAAGTGAGATACTGCATTTGAAAGCACATTGTAATATATTATACTACACTTTAGAATCCTTTATAATATTTATGTTTTAGATGTGACAATTACAAATCACCTCCAGGGGAAGTACAGTTACTTTCATCTGTTTGGACATCTATGTCCCTTCAGTTTTTTGTTCTTTTTAACACAAAAAAAGATCTTCCTCTGTTCAACTTAAGTCCCACTTTTTGCCTGATAATCTCAAGACAGAAATTCTTATCATTTAAATTTTACCAGACTAGCAAATAAACAAAATGTCTGAAGTTCACTAATTCTAGGATGGAGATTATCCCTAGTGGATAGCTCTGATTCAGCCAAACAAATAAATTTTCAAAGCCTCATTTTGTTGAGTGAAAGCAAGCCACCCTGTGACTTTAGTTATGAGGAAATGTTTTTGGAAATCAATAAAACAGCAGGTTTTTCTAACCCAACATCTTTTCTGCCAATAAATATATACACTTATATAAAGGAAAAATATAACATTTAGGGAGGTTTTAGTAGAACTACAGACTGTATTCCACTTGATAAATTCAGAGACAATCTATAGGTGGGATGTTTAAACTTGCCTCTAAAGAATATTCATTGGTTATGACTGAAAGAGAACAGCTGGGGCCAAGTTCTGAATTGAGACCACAGTTGGACAAACAGCAGACTTTCACCCCCACCGAGGGTGAGTTTGGTCAGAACCATCATTTCCTGCCAGGGCTATTTCAGCCACCCAGGAATCTCCCCCAATTTATCTTCCTGAATTATATTCTCTATATTCCCAAGCATCTGAAATTTTATCAATTCCAAGAAGAGGGGATATTTAGAGTGTTAATATTAGGAGAATGTTTATATTCCCCTCAGTATTGACTCAGCACTTGCCTTAGCATTGGGGGAACCCCAGGAAATTTCTTATGAATATTGCCTGGGAAGGTCATTTGAAATTTTATTTTTGTGATGGTGGGAAGAGGCAAAGACTAGTAATTTGAGTGACTATTAAGGAAAAGTTAACAGTGGTTTCTCTAAATCCTTACACCTTAAA
Organism: Mormoops blainvillei; assembly: GCA_004026545.1. Classification (NCBI taxonomy): domain Eukaryota; kingdom Metazoa; phylum Chordata; class Mammalia; order Chiroptera; family Mormoopidae; genus Mormoops; species Mormoops blainvillei. Next base: position 58,413 of record PVJD01008146.1, on the reverse strand, counting down.
AAATAACACGCCTAATAGTTGCTCACTTTTTCTTTGGTTTGTTTTTGTAATTTTTTTTGCTACTATTTTGAGTGAAATGTGTTATTCTTAGTTGTTTTAAAAATAGAGACACTAATCCTTTTTATTTTTATTAATTTTTTAAAATTGAGGTAAAAATTTTATTGAGCATAAAAATCAGCATCTTAACCATTTTAAAGTGTATAATTCAGTAGTTTTTAATGTATCAACAATGTGGTACAACTATCACCACTATCTAATTCCAGAATACTTTCATCACTCTAAAAAGAAAATTTCATACCAATTAATAGGTCAGTCTCCAAATGCCCCCTCGCCCCAGCCACTAGTAACCACTAATCTGTTTGTCGCTATACCTTTCTACCGGTGGAATTGCTTGGTCATATAACTCCTCTATATTTAACTTCTCGAGGAAAGACCAAAATACTTTCTCACCAATGCTTGCAATTTTCTGGGTTTTCTGTTTGTTTGTTTGTTTGTTTGTTTGTTTGTTTGTTTGTTTAAAATACAGCCATCCTCATGGGTGTGAAGTAACACTTCATTGTGGGCTTTTATGTGATAATGAATAGTGTTCAGCATCTCTCCATGTGCTTGCTATACTCTTGTATATATTCTTTGGTAAAATGTCTATTCAAGTCCTTTGGCCATTTATTAATTGTCTTTTTGTTCTTGAATTTTAAGGGTTCTTTATGTATTCTGATTACTAATGCCTTATCAAATATATGATTTGCACATATTTTCTCACATTTTGTGGATTGTCTTCCTGCTTTTTGATAGTGTTTTATGAAGCACGGAAATTTCTAATTTTGGCAAAGTCCAATACACCTAATGTTTATCTTGTTTCTTGTGACTCTGGTATCATATTTTTAAAAATGTTAGCTAATCCAAAGTCACAAAGACCTGCGCTACATTTTCTTCCAAGGATTTTATAATTTTAGCACTTACATTTAAGCCTTTGATCCATTTGGCATTAATTTTGATATATGTATGATGCTGGGATCAAAGTTTATTCTTTTCCTTGTGGATATCCCATTGTTTCAGCACCATTTATTTAAAAGATTATTTTTTTCTCAGTGAATGCTCTTGTCAACCTTGTTGGTAATCAATTGATCATGCATGTATAGGTTTATTTCTGGAGTTGCTTTCATATTCCATTGATTGTTATGTTTGTCCTTATGCTAGTACTATGCTATTTTGATTACTGTAGCTTTGTATTAAGTTTTGAAATAAGGATGTGTGAGTCCTTTGACTTTGTACTTCTCTACTAAGCTTGCCTTGGCTACTCATGGCTCCTTGAATTCTATATGCATTTTAGGATCAACTTGATCCTTTTTAAAAAAAAAGAAGCTACAAATTTGATAGAGATTACACTGAATCTGTAGGTAAATTTAGTGAGTATTGCCATGTTAACAATACGAAGTCTTCCAATCAATAAATGCATTATGTCTTTCCATATTTAATTTAAGTCTTCAGTTTCTATCTAAAACATTTTATAGTTTTCAGTGTATGCATATTACATGCCCTGGGTGAATTTATTCCTAAATATTTTAATTTTTGATGCTATTAGAAAGCGATTGTTTTTTACAAATTTTAAAAATATTTTATTTGTTCATTTTTAGAGAGAGGGGAAGGGAGGGTGAAAGACAGGGACAGAGACATCAATGTGTGGTTGCCTCTCACTTGCCCCATTCTGGGGACCTGGCCCGCAATCCAGGCATGTGGCCTGCCTGGGAATCAAACCTGTGACCCTTTGGTTCGAAAGCTGGCACTCAATCCACTGAGCCACACCAGCCAGGGATGTTTTTCAAATTTTATTTATAAATTATTCATTGCATATGCATAGAAATATAACTATTTTTGCATATTCATCTTATACACTGTAACTTTGCTGAACTTGTATATTAGTTCTAAATAATTTTTAAGTGCATTCCTTTAGCATTTCTATATATAAAGACCATGCCATCGGAATGATTTCTAATAGATCATTTATTCATAATCATCTACTCATAATTAGCAGTTTTATTTCTTCCTATCTAATGTAGAAGCCTTCTTATTTGTTTTTCTTGTTTACTTGCTCTGGCTTGAACTTCTAACACAAAGTTGAATAGAAGATGTGAGAGTGGACATCATTTTCTTGTCCTGATCTTAAAGGGAAAACTTCAGTTTTTTACCTTAAGCGTGGTATTGCCTGTGGATTTTTCAAAGATGCTCTTTATTGAGTTGCGAAATTTTCCTTCCATTATTAGTTTGTTGACTGTTTTTATCATGGAAGAATGTTGTTATTTTGTCAAATGATTATCTGTACCTATTGAGATGATTATGTGTTTTCCCCCTTAATATGATGTATTATATTGATTGATCTTTGTATGTTAAACCATCTTTGCATTCCTGGGACAAATCTCACTTGGTCATGGTATTTATTACTTTTAATATATTGACATATTTAATTTGCTAGTGTTTGGCTGATTATATTTCATTTCTATGAAAAATATTGGTTTGTTTCTTTTCTTTTGCTTTATATGCTTTGGTAATAATGGCCTTATTAAATAAGTCAATAAGTACTCCTTCCCCTTGTATATTTTGGAAAAGTTTATAAAAGATTGGCATTAATTCTTCATTAAATGTTGGTAGAATTCACCAATAAAGGACTCTTACTCTGGGCTTTTGTTTGTTGGAAGATTTTAGATTACTGTTTTAATTTTTTAACTCTGGGTCTATTTAAAAGATTTTCTATTTTTTCTTGAGTCAGTTTTCTAGTTTGTGGGTTTTGAAAGTTTGTTTATTTCATCCACGTTATCAGGTCATACAATCATTTGTACTATTCCTTTATAATCTTTTAATTTCTCTAAAGATGATAATAATGCCCCCCTTTTAATTCCAGAAAATAGTGATTTTAGGTTTTTCTCCTTTTTTTCTTGATCTGTCTTACTAAAGGATTGTCAATTTTGTTGATATTTTTCAAAGACCAACTTTTGGTTTTAGTGACTCTTGTTTTTAGATTCTCTAGTTTATTTATCTGTGCTCTATTCTTTATTATTTTTTCCTTCTTACTTTGGCTTAAATTTGTTCTTCTTTATCTAGTTTGTTTTTTTTAAGGTGGAAGTTTAGGTTATTGATTTGAGATTTTTCATCTTTTTTAATGTAGATACTTAAAGCTACTATTTTCCTCTGAGCACTGCTTTAATTGAAGCCCATGAATTTTGGTATAGTTTTGTTGTCATTTTATTTATCTCAAAATGTTTTCTAATTTTCTTTTGATTTCTCCTTTGTCACACTGGGAATTTTAGAGTGTTCTTAAAAAAAAACAAACATATATTTGGGCCCTGACCAGCTAGGTCAGTTGGTTAGAGCATTATCCTGATATGCCAAGGTTGTGGGTTTGATCTCCAGTCAGGGCAGATACAAGAAGCAACCAATGAATGCATAAATAAGTGGAACAACAAGTTGATGTCTCTCTCAAATCATTAAAAAGCATATATTTGTGAATTCTCCCAATATCCTTTTGTTATTAATTTCTAATTTTGTTTCATTGTATTTGGAGATCATACTTTGTAATAGTACAGTAAATAGTTATAAGGTAAATCTGTGGCCAACATATGGTCTAGTCTGGAGAATGTTTCCTGTGTACTTGAGAAGAATGTGTATTTTGCTTTTGGTAAGAGGATTGTTTTAGGTCTGTTAAATGTAGGTCATATAGTGTTGTTCAAGTCTTATCTTTGTTTGCTGATCTTTGCCTAGTATTTCTGTTTTTTATTGAAAATGAGTTATTGAGGTCTCTGTAATTGTCGAGCTGGTTATTTCTCCCTTCAATTCTGTTGGTTTTTGCTTCATATATTTTGTGGCTCTGTGTTATGTTCATATGTGTTTATAATTGCTATGTCTTCCTGATAGATTGACCCTTTTATATGGTAGCCTTCTTTGCCTCCCAAATAAACATTTGTCTTAAAGTCCATTCTTTCTGATATTAGTATAGCCACTTCAACTGTCTTTTTGTTGCCATTTGCATGGAATATCGTTTTTGTATTTTTCTCTTTCAAGCCATTTGTCCCTTTGGATTAAAAGGAAATCTCCTATATACAAATTATGACTAGATCATGTGCTTTAAATATCATTTCTTCTGGCACTTGACCTGTTCATTGGTAGTTTTAATCTATTTATTTTTAATATGATTACTGATAAGAACTTGTCTTATATGCAGTTTAAATATTTTTTGTTTCTCCATTCTTCCATTACTGCTTTCTTTGGTAAAATACTTATGTTGTTTATATCATTTTAATATGCTTTATTTTATTATATATTTTGAGTTATTTTTAAGGTTTTATTCAGGATTACAATTAGCATGTTCATTTATAACTATCTAAATTTAAATTAATGACATCTTAATTATAATAGTATAAAGGATGCTCTAATAAAGCCCTTGCCTTTCTTTTATGTTATTATCACAAATTACATTAATGTACTCATTAATATAAATTTAATAGTGTTTTATGCAGTTGTTTTTTAAAACCACATAGAAAAAAAGGAGTTAGAAACAAACAATGCTGACTTTTATATTTACCTCTATAGTTGCCTTTATTGGTGTTTTTTATTTCTGTTTTTGAAGATTCTAATCACTGTCTGTTGTCCCTTCATTTCAGCTTGAAGGATTCCCTTTAGCATTCCTTATAGGGTATGTCTACCAACAAAGAATTCTCAGTTTTGTTTATATGAAAATGCATTAATTTTTCATTCATTTTTGATGCATGGCTTTATTGGATATAGAATTTTTAGATGGTTGTTTTTTTCTTTCTTCACTTTGAATACGCCATCCCACTGGCTCTGTTCTTAATGGTTTCTGATAAGAAATGATCTGTTAATCTTATTGATGATCTCTTGTACATAACAGAATGTTTCTCCCTTTATGCTTTCAGGTTCTTTCTTTATTTGTAGCCTTGACAGTTTGATTATAGTGTGTCTTGGTGTGTGTCTCTTTGGGTTTATCCTACTTCTTCTTGTGGAGCTTTATAGATGTGTAATTAGTTTTCCATCAAAATTGAGTTTTTGACTGTTATGTCTTCACATAGTCTTTTTTTCCCTTTGCCTTGATCTCTCTCTCTCTTTTCATTTTTCTTCATTCTTTTCTCTTTTGCTCCTCTGACTGGATAATCTTCATAGACCTACTTTCTACTTTACTGATTCTTTCTTCTGCATTCTCAAATCTACTATCGTTAGTGAATTTTTCATTTTAATTATTATAGATAACTGCAGAATTTCCATTTTAAAAAAATTTCTGTTTTTTTATTGATATTCTCTATTTTGTGAGACTATTTTCATGGTTTACTTTTGTTCTTCATCTATGGTATCCTTTACTCTTAATCATATTTATTACAGTTGCTTTAAAGTGTTTTTCTGGTATCCGGTGTCTGGCCTTTCTCAAAGACAGTTTCTATTAATTACTTCTATTCCTATATAAGGGCATAGTTTTAAGTTTGGGCTATGGCATGTCCTTTTTAATCCTGGCTTAAACAACAGTAGCTATGTAGAACTTGCACCCCAATTGTCAGTGTCTACTATGTATTCATCTTATGAAACATTAAAAGGATAAAGTAGGATTTTTTTTCTTATGCTTGTGTTTGGTTCTATAATCCTCCAAACTGGTAAAATACAAAGAAATATACGTATTTCTTCATTTGTAATACCTAATACTTCAGGAAAAGTAACTACTAATTTAATTACTAGCTCCTACTGTTCCTCTAAACAAACACACACATTCTATATTATTTTGTATTTCAGTCCTGGAATAGATATAAAAAAATTAATGGTGGGTGGCAGAATTCTCCTGTGAAAGTAGAGGATCTGGATTTGTTGTTTGGCATGGAGCAGACAGTGAGCATAAGTGAAGTAACTTGCTACCCTATTTATTTGCTGTTTCATGAAACATTGCTTGTAGAGCTACAGGTGTGTTTTTCTGAATTCAGCACTTAGAGCTGAGTAGCAATTAGAAAGTCCAGACTTGTAATAGCTTTCCTGCCAGTCTTTATTTTTGGAAGGTGTGAATTTTCATCTTGTTCTGTTTTTTTCATAGGTATTTTAGTGATAAATTGGAGAGGTTGAAGCAGAATTTCCCAGCCAGATGCACTTTAAGCTGGGAGGAGTGTGTTCTTTGTGTTCACACGTGTCCTGCAGCCAAAGCATGCTTTCATATTCCTTTGGAGGTTTTGATTTTTTTCTCCCACCTGAACCAACCCTGACTTGAAATCTTTAAAGTTGATGGACTGTAAAGTGATCATATTCACTTGACACTGTGTAAAGCACAAAGCCTTTGGGTTTCATTATTTGGGCTGGTTTAATGAACCATATGAGAAAAATAAAATTAACACCTCATTATTGTGGGATGTTTAACACAAAGACAATCTATATCACAGGGAGATGTCCAACTTAATCTGAGGTCCTAGCTACCATTAAGGTTTTGTTTTGTTGTTCGATGTGGTTCCCAGGAGTTATGAAATCCAATTTCTGCATAATTATGTCCTGACTTTTGATGAAAACCTAGAGCATGAGCAATCAGGAGAATGGATGCTCTGGATATGTTCTGTCATGTTGACTATATTAAATATGCTTTTTTCTTAAGTTCTGATTCCCTTTATGAACTTGAAAAAGAACAGGGCTTGCAATTATATGAATGAGTCACACCAAGTGAAAAATACTTTATCAGCACAGCACATGTGTGGGACGTATGTGGGAAACAAGCAAGAGAAGTCACAAGGTTTGCTGACAGGGACCATTCATTTCACCTCCCTCAGAAAGGACATTTAGATTTTCTAAAACAGAGTTCAAAATAGAAAGCCATTAGTCTAAAACACACATGCACACACACATGCATTCACATACACACATGAGTTGTCTTTGGTTTCATCTCTCTCTACTCTGAATTCATATTATCTTAAACAGAAACTTGAAGTCTAATGGTTTAATATGATTAAACTTCCATCTAGGAGCATCTGGGAGTACATATTTAGGTAACTTAATTCTGAAACTGAATTTCTTTTACCATTAACAACAAACACATCTGTTGATAATAATTGAACTAGAAGTAAAGAAATAGATTGAACTGAGGTGATTTTATCCTATTTAAGCCTGTGATGTTGCTTTACTTCACAAAAACACACTCTTATAGTTGACCTTCAGTTGTATGGTTCATCCTTTTTGACCTTTCCTTGTACTTCTATATCAAAATCCTATTTCTTCCCTCCTGTTTTCCTCTGAATCAGTTCTGTCCAATAGAACTTTATGCAGGTATAGAAATGTTCTATACCTGCAGTATCTAATAAGGTAGCCAGTAGCTACATGTGCCTGTTGAGCACTTGAAATGTTGTCAGTGCAACTGAAGAAGTGAATTTTAAATTTTACTTCGATTCCTTTAAATTAATATTTAAATAACCTCATATGGCTAGTGGCTACTCTACTGGACAATATAGGCCTGGATTCTTTCTATGTATAGTTTGGTCCCTATGCCAGTAGTATCACCTTGGAACTTTTAGATATTCAAAATCTTGGATTTCAGCCTAGACATTACTGAATCTCAATCTGCGGTTCAGTAAGACTCCAGATGATTTACATGTTCTGTAAAGTTGAGAAGAATTACTCTAGACAACTATTCATCCTTCAAAATTCAAATCAAGTGTCATTTCTTTAGGTATTCAGGACAAACTTATCAGCAGTAGGCACAGTGCCAAGGATCCACAGTACTTTTAGAAATGATGAAAATGGTTTAATTTCTTTTAAAATCAGAAAAAAAAATGTGAACTTCTAGTTGAAATAAAATGTTTTAATATAATATTAATCATAGATAGTATTGTGGGCAGAATTGTGTCCCCCCAAAATTCATATGTTGAACTCTGAACACCTATACCTCAAAATGTCACTGTATTTGGAGATAGAACCTTTAAAAAGATAATGAAGTTAAAATGAGGTCATTAGAGTGAGTCTTTAATCAATGTGACTGATGTTTTTAAAAGAAGAGGAAATCAGGACATGGGTAAGTACAGAAGGAGGTCCATGGGGAAAAAAAACAGGAAGAAGATGGCCATCTATAAAGGAAGGAGAGACATCTCAGAAAAAGACAAATTTCACTAACACCTTGATCCCTGACTTCCAGCCTCCAGAACTGTGAGACAATAAAATTCCTTTGTTTAATCTACTCATTCTGTGGTACTTTGTTATGGTAGCCCTAACAGATTAATATATATAGCATGAGACTTTTTCTTTTATAATAATAAATGGTTCTAAAACATGCAAATGTAGCTTCTCATCTACTCATTCATTTAGCCATGTAACAAACATTATCTCCTGTTTTATAAAAGTGGTATGCTGGTTGCAGTAAAAACATTAAAAAATTAATTAGATATGTCGATATGATTAAATAATCAATTAATATTTTATTGTTTAATAAATTAATATTTTATTGATTTTTTTCGACCTCCCCCATCAGAATGTAAACTCTATGAAGGTAGAGTGTGTTGAATAAATGCCTGTGAACTGCACAAATGACTGAGCAAGGCTGTTGAATAAAGTCCATTGTTTGGGTTGTAGAATAACAATCTAAACAGGCTGTTGTTGTTGTTGTTCTTCTTCTTCTTGTTACTGTTGCTGTTTTATTATAGCATTTGTGTTTTTTTCAAACACATCTTTCTGGGCATCTCACTGGTCAAACACCAACAAAGTTCTCCCTCTCTGTCCTCAGCTATTCACTTACATCGTTTCCTGCTCCCCCTTCCTCACAGTTTTTTAACATTTTTAACAAAGTCTTTTCCTTCCACTGCTGGCCTCACAGGTCACTCCCTCTATGCCCTTTCCTAATAGAGCATTACAAAGTCTGTGACTCCTCTGGTGACATGCACACTCTGTGTGGTGGAGATAGGAAAAAAAAAAGGATGAGATAGGAAGGCAGAAAACCTGAGCTGGCAACTTCAGGGTTTGCTTTGGTGGGCTGGGTGAAGGAGGGCATTTTGTGAGCATGGTGAACACTCTCATGTGTGTGCCTTTTATTTTATTAAAGAAGAGTCCTGTTTTCAATATGCCCTATAACACAATAGCAAGCAAAAGACATGAATAATAATAGTAATACTAAATAAATATCCTATTAGTAGCTTAGGTCTATGTTTTAGTTATCCATTGCTACATTACAAATTACCCCAAAACCTAATTGCTTAAAAGACAAATATTTATTATCTCACAATTTTTGTAAGGCCAGGATCTAGATGCAGCATATGTTGCTATTGGGAGGATTCAGTTCCTCCCAGGTTATCGGAGTGAGTTGCTTGGCTCATGGTGTCTGCACCAGAAGCTCCCAACACGGCAGCTGGCTCCCCTCAGAGCAAGCAAGCCAGAGAATCAGGGAAAGTGAACAGGGTGAAAGGCATATTCTTTTTAAAATCTAATCTCAGGAATGACAACCCTCTATTTGTTAGAAGCAAGCTACAAAGTACGATCTTCAGTCAAGGGTAGTGGATTACAGGAGGGCATGAATACTAAGAGCCAGGATCATGGAGGTCATTGAACAGATACCTGCCGTACTCTAGCTGCCACTTAAATATATTCTGAAGGCCTAAGTACAATGTGAAAGGCACAGGTAAGGAGCAAGAAATTTTGGAGAAGGAAAGGGTCATAGGAAAGGCTCTTTAGAGAAGGAGACACTTTAGTTGGACTTTAATGGTGAATAGGATTAGATCATAGGAGGTGAATGCAACATGCTTGTCAGTAAAGAAATAGCACCAATGAGAACCTGGAGGAAAGAAAGTGGGACAGGAAAAAGTTTCAACATTATTAAAGGTATCACTCTATGTGCATCATAGAGGCTTATTATATGCTAAAGTAAGGAAGTTTTATTCTTGGCAAATGGTGCCTGTCTTAGTCAAGTAGGGCTGCTATTAAAATATCATAGGCTGCATGGCTTGAACAACAGACAGTTATTTCTTACCGTTCTGGAGGGTGAGAATTCCAAGGTCAGAGAGCCATCATGATAAGGTTCTGGCAAGGGCTGTCTTCCTGACTTGCAGACAGACAGTTGCCTTTTTGATGTGTCCTCACATTGTTGGGGGTGGGGGAAAAGAGAGAGAGAGCATCTCTTCTTATGAAGACAGTAATCCCATCATGAGGATCCGTTGGAGGTTAGGACTTCATCACATATGTATTTTGGGGGGACTCAAATACCCAGTCCATAACATGGCCTTGTTCAGAACTTCTGCAAAGAACCTAAAATTCATAAAGAGTAAAACTACATTTCTTAAGATGTTCTCCTAATCCAAAAATTTAAAAAGGCAGATGCCACTGTGTTCATTTAGTTGGCTTCCCCCGATTTTGAAAACCATCCATGCTCATCCTTCCTCTCTCTGCTGCTTTGGTTAATGCACTTGCCATACAGTGATTTTGCAGCACAACTATCAAACTTTTCAGACTTGTTCCAAAACACTCATAACTTGGATTGCTTTGGAAGTTAAAAAATAAAAATGCAAGTGATTCAAGGTTACACAAGGTTTGAAGCTATGCACTAAGTAATGGAATTAAGTATCAAGGGCAGATTTTATTTTTGTTTCTAACCAGAAGAAAGTTCTTGTAGGAGATTGCCTGAGTCTGAAAGAAAACACCAAGCATTCAGCTGATAGTAAACAGTCCAAAAGTACATTCAAAGTCACAAAGGAACAGAATTGCTTAAGTGTGGTTGTCACAATTTCTTGCCTGCTCCCTGCTGTCACTGACAATATGGGTGAGATAAGAGACCTGACATATTTATCTATGTGGAAGCAAATGTATCTTTAATAAGGCAATCTAAGGTATACAGGCTTGATTAAAAATAAAATAACCAACACTGATTCCCTGAAAAAAGTATTCAACGTTGTATGTATCAGGTAAGTTCCTGAATTAAATATAAATGTTTCAAAGTCTATGGCTATATTTTAAGTAACTTGTCTTAAAGTGATAGAAAGAATAATTGAGAATAACAGTTAAGAATTACTTTCTCTTCTCCATTTGTCACAATTTTAAAGAGAACCATTCATTTTTATTTAAAACTCGAGGAAAATTTTAAAGTGATACTTTGAATCGTCTATTAATACAATATGGAAAAGTCTAAAATTAACTTTAAAAAATATTTTGACATTTTTATTCATCTTACAGTTCAGTCTATTACTTCAATACCTTCAGAAAATGGGGGGAAAGGGAAAGAATCTAAGGATTTTAAATGACCCAAAAGCAAAGGCATACAAATAATCTGCTGCCAGGGGCTGTAAAACTATGTCGTAAAACTACGTGCTGGTGGCGACAGGGGCAGAGGTGGATAGGTGAGGGGAGGAAATACTGGTGGGGAGGGCGTGAAAGTAGAATGGAGGAGGATTGTGTTAATACTAATCTGCAGTGTTATGTTATCTTAAACTGCGTGGTTTTCCTTCCTTTATTTTCTCCCTCCATCTCTTCTCCCCTCTGCCCCCCTTTTCCCCTCCCCTTCCTTCCTTGTTTAAGTGGAGAAATAAAACAATTTCCTGTACATTTATTTGCAAGCGACCTCTAGGTGGATCAGTGGGGCACTGGAAAGTTCTGAAAATACATCTAGAGTCTGCGTTCAGTCCTATTCTAAAAAGGCTTATTGCTCACTACATTGTTTATCACTTAGGGAGGTCCTATGCAAAAAAATAGTGTTGGTCGTGTCTAGCTGTAAAATAAAATGGACAGCACAGCTGGCACATGTGCTTCTTCTGTTTTGACACATGGTGGTGATACTAAGGCAAAAAGAGATTCAGAGTCAGTTTTCTTAGTTTGGCATGAAAATGACCTGTATTAGCAGATCAGCTGCAGTTGTTCCAACATCTCTGAATGAAGTTTTCCTTTCTTCTTTGTGCACGTTTCTCTGTTCCTTCCTTGGAGAGAATGTTGCGGTGCACCATCTGGATCGCCCAGAAGTAAAGCACTACCCTCTCAGCATTTGGGAGCCTGGCCAGAAGTTGGCCTTTGGCTGCCAGCCTTCCTCGGGTATTGCCTTGATGGCAAACAGCTACTTCACCTAACATCACATCTCAGCAAAAGAGAGCCTATTGCCAAACACTGATCAACACAGGGGCATTGAGAGCCCCTAATCTCACACCTGAAGAATTATCCCAGCTCTCCGGGTTTGCTAACAACTCAGCTGGGACTGTAATACTGTTCAACTTCACTCTCTGTCCAGTCTTGCTTCCTCTTCCTTCCTTCTACGGGAACTTCCTCATAAGTAGCCTGCATGCTCATCTCCATCTCAGTGCCGCTCCTTAGGTGCTGGATCTGCAGCGCCCCTGAAATGTTTGATGGCTAAATCATTAAACTTAACATTAACCAGTTTTAATAAATATTCTGAAAATCATTGACCTGGCCTTATTAGAAATGAGGAGCTGTTTCTGAGGTTCTACGTTTAAATGCTTTATTATCTGATGAGAGAGAAATGGTTAGAAAACATTTTAAAAAGTAACATATCAAAAGTAAAAATCATAATTTTGCATAGGGTTATGTCATTTATAGTGCATCTTAGTCCTCGAATTCTTTGATAATATAATTAGAGATTCTCAGGACTGAGCAATTAATGTTTGAATTTCATTCAACTTTAATTGATTTCGATTTCAATTTCAATTTAAATATCCACATGTAGTCAGTGTCTGCTGTATTAGACAGCATAGTCTACAGTTCCTCTGGTGCCAGAGCCCAACTCGCTGCCTCTCGTCTTCCAATCTCCTTCTTTCATTCTGATTTTTCCCTTACAAAGATGCTGTAATTCCACCCTTTCTCTCCTTATCTCACTTGGCCTGTCCACCTCCAATGCCAGAGATGCCAGTTCCCACTGTGCACGCCTGCAGGCAGGGGATGCTCTGAAGATGGATACGCCCATTGACTGCTGCTGCAGTGGGGACTATAACCAAAGAGACAACTTGTTCTCTTGATGGCACTTTATTCTAAAATATTGTAGAAATATTCTGAAAGTCACCTGGATTTGTTTCGCATGTTGTGAAAATAAGAAAAAAAAGCTTTCTTTAAGGCTTTCCTAGTGTTTGTAGATTTTACATGGGACTGGTTATTTTGCCATCACTCTAAGTAAATAATTTAACATCTCTGAATCACATATTTTCTTTTCTATTTAGTGAGACCTCTTCTCATTTGTCCCTGTTTCTATTCAAAATGTCACTTTTGCTTAGTGCTTCTCAGTCAGAATTATTAACTGACTTCTGTGTGTCTTCATAGCTCTCTCTTGCCCTGTTCATTATAGCTGGAAGCAGACCATAAGGATTTGTGTCTCTTTGTCGGCTATACAGAATTGTGGGTTGTTTAAGGACAGGATCGTGCTATGTACATGTAGGTCACCCTCGCTCCTAAACAGAGCATCCAGCACACAGTAGAATCTCAATAACTTCATGGAATCAGCATGTCCACTTGGGCTCTGACAGTCACGCCTTCTCTTTAGTTGTCCATCTACTTCTTTTTCCTGAGGCCCCACTCATAAGAAATCGCCTCCAATGTAAGAATTCCTTTCACACACTGTCCTAATTGCCTCCTACCAGTGTCAGTGTAGATTCCATTTAAATGAATGGGGGGTCCTATAACATTTGTTTATCTACTTATTTCTCTGTGTAGATGTATTATTATAGTTGCATTTTATTCATTTCTGGTATTTTGTTACACATTTCTTTTTGTTTCCCATAAATAATACAACCAATGGACACAACATTATTGAATACCTCCAATAGTCAGAAGCATTATTATATGACTTGAAGTCATCCTTCAATCTCTGTGTATTTCATCTTGCTACCACCCCTTCTATTTCTCATCACTATCCTTAATTATGCCAGTAAGTCCCATGATAGGACTACCTCAGTTGTAAATTCTCTAACTATTATCTCCTACATATGCCAGATGCATAGAAATTCATAAAAGCTCACTATGTATTTGACAAGTTGTTAAATACTAAACCACAATGTACTTTAACACCTACGCACGTAAACTGCTGCAGCAAATAAAAGTTTCTGCTGATGAAAGGCATTTGTCCTATTTGATAATTTCAATTAAACATTTAAGATGTTGAATTTAAAACATTCATTTTCTCAATCCTAGCTGCATTTCCTTGGCAGTTGGAACATGACTCTTGAGTCTCTTTGGCTTATGACATAATGCTATATCAAATAGTTTTATAAATGCAAATTTGATTTTCAGTTTATCTCATTGTGCATTGTTATTGTACCTGTCAACAGAGAATTCCTGTAATTGCTCCCTCAAAGTCTGAACAAATTTGATGATCAGTAGGAGTGATATTTAAAACATGTTAACAAGGAGTGTGGCACTAACCAATTAGAATGGACGGCTCCAGGAGCTCTGGGGCTGGATTCCAGAGGCCCCCTTCTGGGCCAGGCTTTACCCCTTGCACTACTGGAGAGTTCTTGAAATGATGCAAGGTGAGATGCCAAGGCAGCCACGTGGGTTGGCACTCAGGGTCAGGAGAGCACCCGTTTACCAACTCGTATGGAGTAGCACAGTATCAGTGCATACCTGCCGAATATCAGCCTTGGTGATGTGTTTATTTAGGAGCCAACAGAAAACCAAATAGTTGTCTAGGAGTTTAGAATGTGTGTTAGAACTATTGTTCACCTACCTTAAAACTGTTTTTTGGTTTACAAAATTGCATTAAACAGTTACAAAGAAGACACATTCTGCTTGGAGCAGAATCCACCTTGTGTTTCTAAGGCAGATTTAATACATGGTCTGGAAGGTGATAGACCTGAACACAAGACTCACCCTTCAGAACTCAGGTAGGAGTTGGGGGGTTTTTCCTAGCAGACCCTTCTCGATGAGTCCAAGTATTAAATAAGAATGAGCTTAGCATTAAGGATGGAGAGAGTGATGGGAATAACATTCCAGAACAGAGGGCTTATTGCAAAGGTACAAAAGGAAGGATTATGCCATGGGAAGTTTAGACAACTCTCAAGAAAGTTAGGATTGCTGGAGGAGTGGGGAAAGGAATGGTCACATGTAGGGTTGGTGAGAGATAAGGCTGGACAGGTATGTAGAGCTGGGTATGAAAAGGTTTTAATGAGAAAACAATGTTTAGTCATTCCATGACAATAGCAATGAAAGAATTTGGAGTGAAGAGGAAGAAAGTTGCCCCAATACAGAGGATAATAGCAGATCATGTAGACTTTGCTCTGGGTCTCAAAGGAGATGAATGTTCTTTCCAGGAGAGGGACAAAGATCGCTTCCCTTCAATTTTAAAATCAGAACTTTTCACAACTTTTATTAAAAAAGGTTTTCTACAGAAGCTTTTTATAACCACTTAATGGCCTTGGGGAAGTACTGATATATGAAACTTTATGGTAGAGTCAAATCCTATTCATTGTTTAGAAAAAAGGAGTCTTTGGGCATTAGACCAGAATGCTGGAGGCTATCACACAGTCCTAAAAAGATCCAGCCCCAGAGCTCCTGGAGCTGTCCATTCTCCACATCCTCACCACTTGTTTTCTGGTTTTTTGTTTTTGGTGTTTCTTTCTTTCTTTTCTTTTCTTTTCTTTCTTTCCTTTTTTTTTTTTTTGATAGTACTCATCCTAATGGGTGTGGGGTGGCTGGGCATAGTTTTTAACAACCCAAGGCAATAAAAGAGATGTTGGTTTCTGAGTGTAAGGTCAGGTTATAAAATTACAAAAATTATAAAATTAATCTGTTCTGGTAATATATAGCATATTTATATTATATTATAATCTTATAAGATGTAAACCTGAAGTCCAGGCTACTGGAGAACATTTCCACTCTGACTAAATGAGTTTGAAAAATTATCGCTTCTCCATGTGCTCACAAATTTTACTCTATCCTCTTTTGTTTTCTCTTGGGAGATCTTATACTTAAACCAAGTAGGGGTTGGGATTACTAAAGTTGTACATTGAAAGAAAACAGTTGAGTTGAGGAAATTCATAGAGGGGGAACAGGGACTAATGCTTAAGAACAAAATGTCATTCTACAAAGCAATCTAATTGTTCATAGTTGAATTAAACATTCTTAAAAACCATGACCCATAACTCCTACTCTTGCATAAACAACTTAGAAAAAGCTTCATATAGGTTCATAAGGGGACTGTGTAAAGATGTTATACAGCATTGTTAGTGTGGTGGTGGGGAGTTAGAGAAAACTTAATGTCTCCCACCAGAAAAATGGACAAATGTGTTGGTACTAATGTCAGTACATCTGTGCTAAGAAAAGGAAAACAGTAGTGGCTTAAACAAGACAGAATGTATGTATCATTATATAATATACATCTAAGTCTCACTAGTCCAAAGCTAATAATGCCAGCTTTATGGTGTCATGCCTTTTATTTTGATTCTCTGCTACCCTATCATGTAGTTTTACCTTGTGGTCTAAAATTCTGTGCTGGCTCCAACCAGTGGGAAGAGGGGAAAAGAAAAGTGGAGGGTGTATTACTTCTATTTAGGAGCACAGCCAAGAGGTCTAACCAGTTACTGACACTCACATATCATTATTTAGATTTTAGAACATAAGTCACTGGCCACATCCTAGCTTCAAGGAACTCTGGAAATGTAGTTTCTAGGTGGATAGCCATGTTCTCAGCTGTCCACTACTACTAAAGAAAGGTAAAGGAATGGTTTTGGGAAGAGAATTAGCCCCCTCTGGCACTGTAAGATTATGGGAAGTACATATTGTTGAATAGAATGTGACAACAGTTAGAACCAATGAACTGTATATATTCCAGCAGTATGGATAGATCTTAAAAACAGAATGCTGTGTACAGAAAGAAGCGGGGGGGGGGGGGGGGGGGGAGAGGAGGGGAGAGGGGGAGAATGAGAGTGGGCTAAAATGGAACATATTAATAAATAAGCATAAATATATAAATAATTCCTGTAAACATGTATGGTCCTGGAAAGGACAAGTGATAATATTGTGCTAAGAAACGAAGGTTTAGTCAGCCAGATCTATATACTAAATCTGGTTTGAGCCATATGGTATATTGGAAGTTACATAAATACTCTAAGGCCCATTTTTTCTGACCTGAAAATGCTACTTGTAATAAACTCATACTTACAGGAGTAAAATGAGTTTATATCTTTAAGGCACTTATTACAGTTCTTGACACAGAGTAAATTCTCAGTAGCAATTATCTGTTATTACTATCTTTTCATTATTTTTAAAATTTTCATTTATTGGTTTTAGAGACGGAGAGAAACATTGACTTGTTGTTCCACTTATGTACGCATTCATTGGTTGCTTCTTGTATGTGCCCTGACTGGGAATTGAACCCACAACTTTGGCGTTTCAGGACAACACTCTTTAACCAACTGAGCTACCTGGCCAGGGCCTCTTCTCATTATTTTTATTGTTAGAAAAATTGCGTGACTATATGAGATCAGGATTTGTGTAAAGTTGATTTTTGGTAAATGTTGGTTAGATGCACAATAAAAAAAACCAAGAGTGTGTTGATTACAATAGTTAGATAGGAATGAGCCAGGAAGTACTCAATCATATAGCAAATATTTATTAAGTGTTCATTATGTGTCAGGCTTCTAGAATACAAGGGTAAGAAAGAACTAGCATGGTCTCTACCTAGTGCAGGAGAAACCAACTAATAAAAAGTTATACAAACACATGTAAAATTCTTTAAAAAATTGTTTACCCTCATTCAAAGACATGCTTATTGATTTTAAAGAGAGGGGAAGGGATGGGGGGAGAGAGGGAGAAAAACATCTATGTGAGAGAAAAACATTGATCTATTGCCTTTTGCATGGGCCCTGACTAGGGACTGAACCCAGACATGGTTCCTGATCAGTCCTTGAAACCACAGCCTTTCGGCTGATGGAACAATGCTCCAACCAACTGAGCCATGACGGTCAGGGCCAAACACATGTAAAATTCTAATTACTATAAATACTGTGTAGGAGAGAGATATTATTCTGTGTGTGTGTGGGGGGCGGGGGAGACACACGCAGACAGACAGACAGACGTGCCTGAATTGACTTGGATTAGGAATTAACTAGAAAAAGTGTAAAGGGAAGAGCATTCAAGGCAGACGTAACAGCTTAGGAAAAAGCCCTGTGACAGCCAAAGCATTGCAAATACAGTGGACTGAAAGAAAAAAACAGTGGGACTGGAACAGGAGGAACAAGAGAATATGTGATATGAGTTGACGTGAGAGAGTAGGTAGAAGCAAGCCTATATAAGAGACATGGGCTATTTTAAGGAATTTTGTCTTAAAAATATATATTTATTTATTTATTTCTAGAGAGAGGGGAAGGGAGAGAGAGACAGTGTGGGAGAGAAACATCAATGTGTGTTTGCCTCTCACATGCCCCTTACTGGGGACCTGGCCTGCAACCCAGGCATTTGCCCTGACTGGGAATTGAACCTACAGCCCTTTGGTTCTCAGGCCAGCACTCAATCCACTGAACCACACCAACCGCGGCAGGAATTTTGCCTTTATCTAATAGGAAGGGACAGTCTATTAGTTTTCATTGCTGGGGTAATAAAGGACCACAAATTTAATTGCTTTAAGCAATGCAAATCTATTGTCTTATAGTTCTGGAGGTTGGAAACCCAAACTCATTTTCACTGGGCTACAGTCGAGCTATAAGCAGGCCTGTTCTTCCTGGGGTCTTTGAGGGAAGAGTCTGTTTTCTTGCATCCTCAGGTTCTAGTGGTCTCCTCTATTCCTTGGCTCGTTATCTCTTCTTCCATCTTCAAAGTGCATCACTTCAATATCGGCTTCTGCCATCACATTAACTTCTGCCCTGACCCTGAACTCTCCTGCATCTGTCTTATAAGGACCATTGTGATTCCATCAGGCCTACGCAGATAATGGAGGATAACCTACCCATCTGAGGATCTTTACTTAATTACATTTGCAAAGTCCTTTTTGTCATGTAAGGCAACATTCACAACCTCTAATAATTGGGACAAGGGCATAATTGAGGGCCATTATTCAACCTACCAGGGAAGCCACTGCATTTGTTTAAGCAGGAAAAATAGTGTGTTCAGATTTGTATCTGTAGATCACCCTGGCTGCCTTGTAAAGGACCAGTAGAGCGAAAACCATGTTTATGTTGGTGAACCATTTGGGAGGTCAATGTAGTGGCCCTGGCAAGGAGAGAAAGAAAATAATTTTATTCAGGAGTTGTGAGCTATAACATGCTGCCTAACAGAGTCCTACCTAGACTGTTAGAGTCAGCAAGAATCTTAAAGAACCCCGTCAGTGTGGTGCTGGGTTTGGCTTCTGCAGGTTTTCAAGGGTAGATGTGTGCCTTGCACCTGACTTCACCTGCCTTCGGTGACATGCTGATGGCTTGAAACCAGCCACGGTGGGAGTAGTTCCGCCATGGGAATTCGCAAGCACTGAAACTAGTCAGCACTTTCCACCTTCCCCCATCCCAAGATTTGGTTTATCAGCATCCCACGAATACGATGTAACCTGTGAATTGGGCAAAGTGGCCTCTGTCTTCTTGGACTCTGTGTCTAGTAACATCGAGCTCACTCCTCATTCTGCTGTTGACCTGTCCTGGTTCCTCGTTGTTTCTATGTGGAGACAGAAAACGGTAGTAGAGGCTGGTTTTTCAGAATGAGATCTTGCTCTCCCACTTCAGCATTTTCTACAAGTTTTATAATAAGCATGCAATATTTTTATAATTAGAATTTTAAAAAATTATCTCTACATTTTTAATGTTGATTTGAAAAGCATGTGCAAATGAGTATATAATGGAACACTTGTTTTATATTGCTGATTGCTAAACTGTGACCTAATCACTGTAAAAATGGATTTCTAGTCACAATTATCTGTAAGTTACTTTTTGAGTTTTCTATGGAATTTGTTATGGGCTTATTCTCTTGATTTGTTCAGCACAGGAAAGAAGAGAATCTGAGTGATGAAAATGAGAACAATAAAGAGTACTCAAAATCTATAAGTATTCAAATATATGAAATTATAAACTATAAAACACATTGTGAGAGAGTTGCAAGAGAAATTTCATTTTGACATTGCACATGGTCTTGAGACAATAGGAAGGGATTAAAGGTATGGTCTCTGGAGCAAGACTTCTTGGCTTCAAAGCTCAGAACTACTGCTTGTTTTCCATGTTTACTGGAAAAGGACTAACACTCCCTCTGCCCCAATTTCTTCATTTCATTTATGAAATGGGGATAATGATTGTTACAGCATCAGGTGTTCGTGAGATTTAAATCAGTTATTCCACATGAATCCTCATAAGAGTGCTTGGCACATGTTAAGCACTCAAGAGGTATCATTTACTATTTGTTGATATTTAATTGCACTTACTCTTATTTATTTCCAAATAGATTTTCCTATAAGCAAAACAATTTAAAGATTTGCTATAACTATAGGACTTTACCACCTTCTCTCCCCTACTGATCTTCCAACTGAGAAAACAAGTGATTCGACAAAGTAAAATTAATGTTAAAAATTTCCCAGATAGGTTAGATATTTATTTTTATACATTTGATTATATAAACTCAGTCCTCTCCATACACTTATAATTTATAAGTATTATTGATAATCTGGCTATTAAATCCCCAAAGAATATTACTACAGCTACCTGATTCAGGTATTTCTTTCTCTATACTTCATCCCTCCCCAATTGAATACACACACCCATCACTCCTCATTTCTTTCTCCTGGCAAGTTTTCTGAGGTGTGTACCAAGTTTTTGAAGAGCTGAATATCATCCTGCCTTGAGTTAAACAGAAGCCAGCTGGCACCACTTATCTCTTCAAATTACAAGAAAATGTGAGAAACAACAGGGTATCTATGTGGGGTTGGGCAGAGCCCTAAAGGGCAGCTTTGTGTGAAAGAGTGTATCATGGCAATGAACTTGAGAATTAGGTGTAATCCTGGAAGGTTCAGACTTGACAAGACTTATCTCAAGGTGGTTGCACGATCAGAACTTAAAAAAATTGTTTTTTACCATGTCTAGCTGTATCTTAGAAAGCTAGATATTTCCATGAGAATGTTAGTGTGGGAGGAAATTAATTTTCTTTCTTTTGTGCTAGAATCAATAGACAGTTTTTTGATGCCTTCCTCAAATCCCAGAAGATATCAAACATTTAAGTTTCCTAATTATTCATTATTTTTGTTGAATTCTGTCAAAAGGTGATTCTTTTGATGTAGGTTAAGTTTTATAATGCATCACTTTGAAAGGAAACAAATACTCCTTTGTAAGCATTTTATGCCCCATATGAGTTTAATATTAGTGAAAATTCATAAAGGATTTTTATTTCAGTCAAAATGTTATAAAGTAATCTATCTGAAACCACATACAGAAAGATTAGCCAAGATGAATATATGCATGATATTTTTAGAAAGCAGAAATAAGTAGAAATCTTTCTTAGCACTTCTTTCTGCGTAAGCCTTAGTGTAAAAAGAAATTACATAAGAAAAATCATAAATTTTAAATCTGGATTATTAGAAAGAGAGGATAAAGGCTCATCCTAGAATAGCTTTTCAAAAACATATTCATCTTTGTTACCACATTTCTGAAAACATAGGACACAAGGACAGGATAATTCACTTTAACACGTGCATAATTGCAAAATGTAAGGGAGCTGTAGAAAATGAATATAACCTTGAGAAAGGACTGTACCCTTAGACTAAATGAAAGAAAACTTTGGGAAGTATAATGTTTTCTCTGTTGCACGAAGAAATGGATATTACATGTTTCAAAGACTAACTCAGGAATTAGTGTAATAGAAGAGAAAAGGCACAACTACTGGGTCACAATCAACATTGCTTCAAGTATAATAAAAATGTACTTCAGGATACACTACAGATGAAAAACCTAAAATGACAGCGTGCATGCAACTTTTAGAATTTTGATTCTGTTCTATACGCCCTTCTCATCAGTGCACGAGGATTCATTTTTGGCCAGCATACTGCGAGAACAGTGGTTTTCAAACATTTTGGTCTTAGGACTCTTTTGTAATCTTAAAAATTATTGAGGACCCTTTCTGTGGGATCATATCTATTAATATTAACTGAATTAGATATGAAAATTGAGAAATTTTTAATACACAAGTACATATTCCATTAGCCATGGTTTGACGATATCACATGCCAGGTAGCCTCTAGGAAACTCCACTGGACACTCCTGAAAGATACAGAGTAAAAAGGCAAATACCTTTGTAGCATTACTGTGAAAGTAGTTGTGGTCTCACAGACCTTTGGGTCTCAAGGACCCCGGTGGTCCCTGGAAAATACTCTGGGAGCAGTTATACTGCAGGGCTGCTAACTGGAGGGTTATCAGGACAGTCAGTGACAGGAACTCTAAAGGACCTAAGGGAAAAAATTTTCAAGGAGTATCTGTTGGGGCATAAATTCTCTCTGACTGAGAGCTAATATTTCTACTAAAGATCTCTGGATAATACATCCAAGCATATGATTTTTATTTAAGAAATAAAATAATGTAATTCAAAAGGTAAGAGATTGGGGGAAGGATTGGAGCATTATTTGACAAATATTGATTAGGTTCCCACATTATAGAGCAGGTACTAGAGAGACAAAAAAGATCTCAAAGGTGCGATTCTGTTCCTTGACATGCTCATAATCAAGGGAAAGACGTCACAAATAATTGCTTCATCAGAGTGAAGAAGAAAATTCTCAGACACCCCAGGGGAGGGAAAGATGATTTTTGACAAGCCATTTCAGGAAGTCTCATAGAAGTGGTGACATTTATGATTAGGCACGAGGAACAAAGCATTGTGAGCAGGAGCAGGCGAAGTGTTTAGTTCAGCAAAGAGCACTGCAAGCAGAGGGCGACTAGGTAGAAAGACACGGAAAGGCATGGTTCCGGAGGGGTGGTGCTTTCAGTAACTGGATCATGGGATAGAAGTGGATAAATGGGGTGGGTGGGAGAGGTTAGGTCAGACTGCAGATGGCCTTATATGTTCACTGGAAAGATGGAGCGTTGCCCTATAGACAATGGGAAGTGGCTGAAGTGTTTTAAGCAGAGGGATGCTTTGATTAAAATTATGTTTCAGAAAGTCAGCTTAGTGCCTTTGGAAGGATTAAAGATTTGAGGGTGAAATTATGGTTTGGAAGAGCACATTGGAGCATCTTTCAACAGGCCAAGCAAGAAGGAAGCCATGTTGCACAGGTTCTGGAATCAGTTTGCCTGGGTTCAAACCTTGATTTTTGGGACTCCAAACAGTTACTAACTGCTATGTGCCTTAATTTCCTCATCTATAGGGTAGAAGGGTAACAGTAGGTACTTTACAGAATTCTTATAATGACAGAATTATTTGATTCAATAAAATAAAGTAACACAATAAAATAAAACAGCATTCATTCATTACGACTTTGCAGTATATATTGGTTATCATTACAGGCATGTAACACAATAAGAAAGAGGGCAAAGGGAGCAGATTCTAGAGATATTTACAGGCTCTGGTCCACAGGACTTTTGTGATATTGTTGGATGGTGGGGCAAGACAGTGAAATGACTTCAAATATTTAGATTCAAGAGAATCCAAGGGAAATTAAGACAATAGATGATGAAAGATGGGGACAAAGAGCCCAGCAAAAATGCAGAGAAACTAAGACCTATTTTCACACAAATATTTTTCTATAAAAATGGTGGGAAATGTTTACCACAGTTAATTCACATAATACGAATATGAAGGTATAGTGTCTGACTGATGATAAAAGATAACCAAGAAATTTTAAGGAACAAGATGGAAGAATTTATTTGTGGCAGATCCCTCAGACCAAATCAAGGGAGGAACAGAATAGCCATGCCTCTAACAAAAAAAACTGTAATTTCTCCTTGTAATCGAGTGCTCGCCTCGAGAATTGGAGTGTGCTATGCAGCCTTTAATGGAAGGAATTAGGTGCAAATAAATAATCCAAGCCTGACAAATTTCTTTTTTTTAGCATTAAAAAAAGCTAGAAAACTGTCAACATATGACAAGAAAGATGAAGTGTTCCTCGCACCAAAAGACCCAGACTAAGTAAATTTCTTATTTTATTTGGAATAAATTTCTTATTTTATTAGGTCAGATTAGGAGTAATAAAAAAAAGTTATACATAAGGAAGTTTTTATTTACCTAGATGGTCAAAAGGTGCTAGTTTAAAAGAAACAAGAGTTCTCCAAAATATTATGAACCTTGCTGTAGATCCATCAGCAGTTAAAAAGGGGTGAGTGAAACCCAGAATGAAATAATGCTTTTTCAAACACAAATAATCGATAAGGTAAATGCCCTAAGATTTCAGAGGCATTTAACATCTAAGCTAGACATCTTTCCACACTGTACTTATGTTAACTATTTGTGGAGATGTGGAGGAAATACACACACACACAAAAATAATCATTTGGACAAAGGAACTTCCTAATCTCAGAATAAGGCAGAGAAAAGATAAACAGATTAAATGGAGGGGCATATGTTACAGTAAGAATATTCTGGATCACTTGTGCTTTCAGAAGGAAGTAGTAAAAGAGAGTGGGGAAGTGTCCTCTTTAAAACTGTGATGTTTTATAGAAGAACTTAGCCAACTAACAACATGCTAAGCATATTAAAATCTGTAAGCGTATTAAAATCTGTAAAATCTATAAGCTCTTTGCTTCTGGACACTAGTCATATGTTATTATAGTCACATGTGAATTCACAAAATGTGAAGCATTTTCTTTAATAGAATAAGTTCTTCATCCCCGCTGCTAGAATGGATTGTTTAGATTCAGAGAGAACTGCTTATGTTCTCTGAGGGGTTGAGGACCTAAATGATAGTATCATCAAATTACAGGTTGGTCTTAAAGCTTAAAGTTGATTACTAGGTATGTCTAGAAAAGCATTTTCTTCTGTTCACCTTCTATTCCCTTACTGAAATACCATTGATCAGTACTTCACATGGGAATTCAGATTTGTAATTGCCTTGGTGAGTGCACGGGTGCCATACAAGAGTGCTAGTTTCCTACCCCAGTATGAGAATTCAGAGTCTCTGCGATGCATGTAGCACCTCACACTTGTTCCTACCTCCATCCCCCAACATGCACACATCCTTCTTGCTGGTAAGCCCTCCTTGGGGTTATAAAATGGATGAGATATTTCTGAGATCTAAATATACAGGAATGTAATTTTAACATATTGTGTCATTAAGAAGTTTAGGAGCTTTTAGACACAATCTGGAGGTAGTGGGAAATTAGATGCAGTGTTGCATTAGACATGTTTTTAGTATTTTCTTCTTTTTGTAAAAGCTGTAATTTTCAGAGTTTAGAACCAATTTAATGTCCCGGGAGTTACAGCTTTTTTGTATCCATTGTCCATTAGGTGAATTACTAAGCCAAGAATGGAATCCATTTATAATGTATAAAATACTGTGAAATGTCTTAAAAACAGGAGGGAAAAGCATTGGGAGTCCATTAAATTGGAAGACACTCAGTTCTGAGGTTCTTCTTATAATCATATAATGTTTTTTTGTGCTTTGATAATATGATGCATTAGAAATTGGAAGATTTATTTAAAAGTTTGAATTCAATGAAAATTTATATAGAGCTAATGCAAAAATGCATTATGTTTGACATTCCAGACAGATTTCAAAACTTAGTGTATTGTAAAATAAAAAAACTTTAATAATATTTTATTATTTTAGTACAAATTAATAAATAACTAATAAAATTCTACTAAATGCCTTATCAATGATTATGTCACTATTACTGGCACTTAATATGCTTAGAAAATTTGGTTTTCAAATACTTATTTTGAAGAAATTCTATTGTAGCCCAAAATTAAAATAATTTATCTAAAGAGAATCATTCTAATGAGAATCACATACACATACATGTATGCGTGAGTATGTGTGTGTGATATGTTTAGATACACCAACCCATATCCAATTATCAGATTGTAATCAATAATATATTGAGAATTTGCATGTGTGTGTTTGTGTGTGCTATATTGGTCACTATGAGACTCTAAATAATTAACTGGAAACTTTGCTACACTTCCTCTTCATGTACAAGAGGACAATTTCAGAAAAAATAAGCAAACATCAAATTTTAGTTTATTAAATAAATAAATAAAATGTAAAATTGTTACTTCCAGAGTACGTCCTATGATTCTCACAACTGCTGCCAGGTTTCAGCAACTTCTCACACCTAAAGCAACAAGGCTATATATTACATTGAATGTTATGAAATTGTCATTTATTCTGGTCACAACTGGGTGACTAGCAGCTATTTCATAAGGTTTAACCTATTAGTAAACTTTTTCAGAAAGATGAGGATGTGGTACTAAATTATGGTTGAAATATCTTTAAAAAAATGACAAATCATTCACTAAAGTAGAGAAATGTGACACATTTAATACAATTCTAATAAAGGTTGGTACAAAAATTACTTTCCTAACTTGACAATAGGACTTTTTAACTGAAAACCGTATTAACCAGGCCCTGATAATTTTCCTATGTGTGTTTGCCTATGCATTTATGTTTACTACTAAATCACAAAAATAGAAGTTTAGCTACATGTTACAAAGACCCTGCTGGGTATGACTTAAATAAATACAGTTCAGTTTTTCGCACATAACAGAAGCCTGGAGGTAGATGGCACAGGGCACGTGTGGTGGCACCGTGAAGTGACCACGGGCCCAGCTTCTTTCTGTCCTTCTGATCAGCACTTTTAACCTTTTAACCAGTGAACAGCTATAGCACTAAACCCAGGACTAGAAGAAGAAAGAAGGAGCTGCATGGCACCAGCCTTAACCACCCTTTTATTAAGGGAACAAATGTCTTTCCAGAAGCTCCAGCTTATATTGTATATGTCAGAAAAACCCCTATGACCAAACTTAACTATAACTAGAAAAGTGCATTTTCTTTTCCAAACTCTGCAGGAAGTGTGAGGGAGAGGAAGTGGAGAAATATTGAGGAAGTGTTGGATTACCAATCAACAATATCTTTCAAATTTTACTTATTTCTTTTTCCCTTCTATTCTTTCTCATGTTGGCTAACCTATACATTGTGAGTATTGTAGTGGACTGAGTCATATGAAATTTCTAATATCTATACATTGTTGATTTATAAAAGTGGTAATGTCATATGGCTTTATCTAATGCTTACATTAAAATCTGTTCATAGAGGCACCTCTCTTCTTACCAAGTACCGAGAAAATAAACTAAAAGTCTTAACATCAAAAATTGTACAGTTTTTCCAGGCCAGTGTGGCTCAGTTGGTTGGAGTGTTGTCCCATAATCAAAAGGTTTTGGGTTCACTTCCTGGTCGGATCACATGCCTAGGTTGCGAGTTCAAACCCCGATCCAGGCATGTGCATGGCGGTGGTGGGGCAGCCCATCGATGCTTCTCTCTCACATCGAGTTTTTGCTCTTCCCCTTCCTCTCTCTCTAAAAGCAATGAGAAAAAATGTCCTCAGGAGAGGATTTAAAAAGTTATAGAGTTCATTTTAATTTTTCATATCTTTGAACAATCCATTAGCTCTCTAGATTTCCTGGATGACACTCACACCTCGGTTCTCAATCTATGTTAATGTTTTTGGCCATAAGAATAGTACCAAGTCTCTGTTTCTCTCATAAGAGTAAATGTTAAGGTTTTCAGTGTGTCCCTCCAGGCTTTGTGTTAGGAAGTGTCAGTCTTATCCACTCCTTCCCCAAAGGAAGGATCAGGGACTTTTAGCTTAGAGAGACTTTCCCCAAAGAAATTTTTTCACCAGCCTGTTCCCTTTAAGTTTTTTTTTCACCCTTGATCCCCGCTTATGTCTTTGATCTGGCTGAGGGGTACAGGAGTCATGGAACAGATTCCATGTGCAAATTCTGCATATGGTGTGTGTATTGGCAAGGAATCTTTACTCCCTTTGTAAATTCCACATATGTTGTGTGTGTGTGTTGGCAGGGGGATCGTTTTGGTGTCAGGAAAAATGACTGGGACAGGAAGGATTTCATCCTGATATGAGGGGAGGGAGGAAGGGAGAGAGGGAGAAAGGAAATTCACTTTTTCAGTATCTCATTCTGGAGCCTATCCATCTTTATTTTGTGGATGTTGACTTCAGGACACAGCAAACAAGGCAATCACACGCATGCACTTTATAGAATGCCACCTTCAGTGCTGAAATCTTCATCTTATTTTTTTAAGATGAGACATACCCTGGCTTTTTTATGTGATACCAAAATCACCAGAACCAGCAAACAGACTTGAAAATTCCTTCATTCGAACAGCTCGGGGGGCTTAACTTGCAGGATTCTGAAAGGAAGGGCTATTTAGGGATGGCCGACCATGCAGGCAGACCTAAGGAACAATTGCATGGAAACCATTGTGCAGTTAAATTGGCAGTCAGCTCTAGTATTTCTTATGGCAGAGCTGCCTATTGGGCAAATAATATGCATTTTATAAAAACATTCATAAATGTAAATTCACACAAGAGACTGAAATGGCTCCTTAGGGTTAAATGAAATACATATTAACAACACTTATGAATAGTAAATAGCATGCACTTTTAAAATGTGCTCAATGTGTATTTACATAATAGCCTGTAAGAGTTCCACTGTCAAGTAAATAATACTGTAGTTGCCCTTAAAAGTCTTTAATTACCTACAGTATTTGCAAAGTACACTCTAATGGATTTCTGGTTTGTGTTAGCACTCCACTCTCTTCCCAGATTTCTTCCTTTTCTTTTCTTCCCTGGTTTCAAATGCATATATATTTGTGAACATAATTTTAAATTGGCATTGAAAGAAACCACCCATCTAGCTGGAATGGCCTTGAAAGGTTTCACTTGTGTGAGAATTGAAAATGGCAATATTGTGCTGACAGTGTATCCATAGAGAACATCTTAGAAATGAAAACAAGTAAACAAAAAAGAGGACACCTAAGGGGCTGATGGAGCCTTCCGTTGTAAGTAGACTGTGCTTTGCTGAACTGGAGACAGAGTTTCAGCTCTCACCTGTTCTCTTCTTGGGACCTGGTAGTTCTCAGATCCATTTTCTGTTTTTCTGCTGTACCATATGGATCTACTGCCTACAAACTAAGGCTCCAATCTCTGTTACCAACCAGTTTCTG
The DNA here is from genome assembly GCA_004026545.1 of Mormoops blainvillei. Taxonomy (NCBI): domain Eukaryota; kingdom Metazoa; phylum Chordata; class Mammalia; order Chiroptera; family Mormoopidae; genus Mormoops; species Mormoops blainvillei. Next base: position 29,357 of record PVJD01008146.1, on the reverse strand, counting down.
GCTCTTTTAGGGCAATGGGAAGTACTGAATGGAGGCTGGAAGGTAGGAAAAAGATATAAATCAGATTTCCTTCCTTTTCTTTCTGCTTCAGGCGTATATCCAACGATGGCTGTGGCACATTACGCCTTTGCCCCGCCTCCCAGCTTGCCCCACAGGTCTACCTTGTTCCATGTCCACCTGTGGCCCACGTTCCTGGGCTCTAGTTACATTGCGTCCTCTCTCCAGTCCTCAGGACGGTAGCAGCTTCTTGCAGCTGCCGATCTCTTTGTTGCTTCGTATTCTCTTCATTGATCTTCCAATCTTCTTACCTCTCATAACCAATCACCAGATTAAATTATCCCTCTTGGATAACTTGGTGCGGGAGCTCTGTTTTCTTGGTTGGTCTCTGACTGATAAAACTGGCCTGTAGCAATTCTCTTCCCTGAAGAAGTTGTCTGGGTGCAAAGATATAATTGTCCTCTTTCCTAGTCCCTGAAAAATATCTCTTACAACTTCATATTAAACCTGTTAGAATGCAGAAGGCAAATTTAGATATGAAATTAGACATGGCAGAGGTAAGCCTAGATATTTAGACCAACTCCTTAAAAGGGCAGCCTTGCTCCAGAAGTCTCATTAATGCAAACAGTGGCTGTTGTATTTGACCAATTTTGGTCTTGCTTTACTGCTTTAATATCCCCAACTTTTTCAAAGGCTCCCAACCGTAAGACTGTTGCTTCCTGCTTGTTCGCCATAACACCACCCTCAAGCCACGTGGTTACAATCCACAGGAACTCCAGAGCTCAATGAGTAATGAAAGTCAGCAAAAACGTGGTGAAGGGAATCTTGATGAAATGATGTGCCTGACAAGTGGCATTCCATTTTTATTTTTAAATTAATGACTCCATATGAGCCACACAAAACACAATTGTCGCCAAATCTGTCTCCCTGTGCTCCCAGTTTGAGACTTTTTCAGTTAACTGCTCCATCTGGCAAGAAGCACTCACATTCCATTCTTACACATTCCCATTCTTTTTCTGCCAGTCTCCCCACTGCCACAGTCAGTCATGTTCTTGCCTTGAATTTCATAAATTTATAGGTCCTACTACCCCGACCCAGTCAGTTAATACCCTACAGGCCTTATGTCATGTGCTTGATCTCAACCCCATTCATTCTTCCTCAATCCCTATCCTTCCCGTCCTATTGTGAGAAATGTATGGCATTTGGAAATCTACAATTAGAAATTCATTTCTTTGAACTTTTTCATAGTTAAAATTTTCACTTTTGTATTTATTAAAACACAAATTACATTTTATTTAATATGTATATCAAATGTCACCATTGTGAGGGAGGGAGAACTGGGGAGCACAGTGAGTGCTTACTCTGAGCTAGGCACTGTCTTCGGCGCTTTAATTAATTCCATCTCATGGTACTCTTCCCCCATGATCTTCTTATGGGATTGTAACTGAGAACATTAACCCCAGGGGTGAGGGGAGAGGTTATGACTAGAATGGTCAGGGAGTGAGGACAGATGGGAAAGGCGCTAAACTTCCTTAGCTCACAGTATTGCCTGGAGTTGAGAGTCACCTAGAGAAAGATATGTGGCCTCCAGAGTGCTGGAGCTGGGACGGCCCAAGACATCATTGAGTCCAGTCTCCCCTACTCATCCCTGTTTGTTAAGGGTCTGCTTTCTACTAGTTCCTGACCTAAATGCTGGTGACAAACGAGTGAGAAATATATGCAAGACTCTTTTCCTTATGGAAATCCTGATTCTACTGGAGGGGTTGTGAATGGACGTTAAACAAGTAAACGATTACGTAAAGAGATACTTTTGGAGAGCGAGGTTAATAAAATGGGGTGCTATAAGAAAAAAATAAATGGAATGAGGAGCAACTTTGGGTTGGGTGATGAGAAGGTGATGTCTGAATGATGGGGAGAAGCCAGCCATGCACAGCTCTCGGGGAGAAGAGTTCCACATGGCAAGAAAAGCAAGTCCTAAAGGCCCTGATTCCAGACACATGGGGCAGATTTGCAGAACAGAAAGGCCAGCATGGCTGGGATCATGGGGAAAGAGGAAAGGAGCAGATTTTAAAGTTCAAGAGACTATCAGGTGATAAATCAGCTGTTGTTTTTTTAGGAGATGTAAGTCATTTGAATTGTATTCCAGGTGCAATTGGACAAGAAAGCTGTGGCTCCGAGAGGCGAAGTGACTTGTGGATTTTACATGGTTATGTAGCGGTAGGGATGAAAACCCAGTCTGGAATCTGGAATTCAATGTTCACCACCGGTATTATTGATACAATATTCATACTGATGTATTTACCTGCTTAAAAATAATAATCACCATAGCAGGAACCTTTTGACTTATTTTATTTTTTTGTGCTTTATCTTTCTTGACTGCAGAGGTCCTTTTGTATCAATTGATCTGATCTCATACTAGTTGTCAGAGCAAAGTCTTGGTGGTCCTTAAGCACAGGAGCTCTCTGGAAAAAAACGTAGGGGCCATGGGGAGCTCAGAGTGCATGTAAATCAGTGAGTGGCATTTAGGTTGATTCATCACCAGGAGTTTGTTCAGCATGGGAAGAGAAGCTGCCCCCCTAGGAGGCCAGTCTGCCCTAGAGCCGTAAATCTAAGGCCAGGCTTGCTTGTGATTATTAAAGATCCCTGGGCAATTTTTGTAAGAGATGAGGTGTTAATTCCAATGCCCTGGCTCAAATCCAACCCAGGAAATTACTTTTTACCTACCTAAATTACACTTAGACTTCCAATTGGAAATTAATTTTCAAGTTCTTTCCTGAAAAACATTACTGTTGCAGCTCTGCGAGGAGTCCCAGTGTGCCCAAGAATTTCTTCCTCCCCAGCTGCTTTCCTGAGACCACTCCCCAAAATGTGTGCATTTAACCAGCTTGGTATGATTTGGATAGAACCAAAGTCTCTATGTGTAGCAAATACCTATCAATACAATCCTGTGTGTTTCTTGGAAGCACTAGAGCTAACTCATAATGTTTTTATTCCTATCTAGATCAGTCTCTGTAAGAAACCATGAAGTACAAGTAATGCCCTTGCTTCTGAATTCTCCCTTCCCTTCCCTTCCCTTCCCTCCCCTCCCCTCCCTTCCGCTCCCCTCCTCTTCTCTTCTCTCCACACACCAGAGACCAGAACTCCTTATTTGTTTTCTTTTTTGTGAGCTTTGTTTTCCCCAAAGTACTTCTTGTCATCTAACATATTATGTATTTTAATCATTTATTTATTCCCCAACCCACCTTAGAATATAAACACTATGAATGCAGGACATTTTAAAACTCCTTTTGTTTACTGTCCATATCCCAGTATTAAAAATAGTGTCTGGAATATAGTAGGTGCTCAATAAATACCAGTTAAATAAATGAACTATTAAATAACCACCCAAGCTCAGTTCTTTGGAGAACAGCTGAGAAATGCAATTTGGACACTCACATTATTGTTCATTCATTTATTCACTCATTCGATAATCACTTATTAGTACCACTATATTAAGAAAAGTGCATGATCAGGAAGATGAACAGACATATTTTGATTCTCGCAGAGCTCTTAATCTAAATAAGAAGAAGTGTGTAAGGAATTAACTAAAGAACTAACTATAAGCCAGTGAAATAAAAGCCAATCTTCTGATATGTCAGAGGGTAGTAAAGGCAGTGGAATTATGATAGCTCCATTTGAGAAATTTCTCTTAGAATTTAATAGAATGGCAAAAAAGAAAAATCTCTTTCCTAAAGAAATACAAGATTCTTCTTGAAGAACAATCTCTGTTATGTTTCCCTTTTTGCTTTAGTAGCTAGTCAGTGAACATGTTATAATCAATTGCAGTAAAAAAAAATGTTTAAAATGAATCTAGTAGGTGTGTCTGCCTTTCCCTGCTTTATATAATTTCCAATTGCTTTTTCTATGTGTATTTTAATTGTCGTGTTTTAAACATATACACACATGTGTCTGTGTGCTTGTTTTAACTTTTAAAAAATTACATATAGTATCAGGAGGGCATAGATAATAAATAAAGCTTCATAGACACAGATGCTGGAGAAAAAACAGTTGACCCTGCTTATCCACAGTAAAACATTAAATACCTAAAAATATAAGATGCTGTGTGCACAATTCAGGCCCCAGACCCATGTCTAATAACCTAGGTTTGGGAATTTACTCTAGTCTTGTGTACATGTACTTCTAAGACAGTGACAAACCTTCATGAAGCCCCCTTCTCTACAGGCAGCCCTTGATGTTTATTTTAAACCATGTTATGCACATGTAAGTACTACTCATTGTGGAGAGAGTATAATGTAATTTGTTCCATATAACACCCCAGAATTAGCTTTGTGTCCCAACCTCTGCCAAGTGTCCCAGTGCATTTTGTATTAGCTTCATCTAGGCCAATATTTCACTCCCTTCATTTTAATTTTTCTCTCTCTCTTCTTAAATTTACTTTAGATTGATCTTGCTCTATTTCATGTGTTCTGGTAAGTCACCTTACATCCATTCAGAAAAAATATGGGGAATAAACTAACAAATAAATAAAGCTTTATAAAATAAGAGTATTTGAAACCCTGTCTGTTCATCAGAATATATATTAAGAACTGTGCTTCCAAAGTAGACATGCTAGCCCTCCTTATTCAGTGTTCAGGTCTGGAAATCTGTATCTACAGATATAAGAAATATATGATATTTAGACATTTTCTTAGTGTGCTCAGGCTGCTATAACGATAGCCTAGATTGGATACCTTATAAAAACAAATTTATTCCTCACCGTTCTGGAGGCCGAGAAGTCCAAGATTAAGGTGCAAGCAGATTTGATTTCTGGTGGGGGTTTCCTGTTTCATAGACAGCTATCTTTTCGATGTGTCCTCACATGGAGCTCTCTAGGGTCTTTTTTTAATAAGGGCACTAATCCCATTCACGATGGTTCCACACTCATGACCTAATCACCTCCCAAGGCTACAACTCCTAATATCATCACATTAGGGGTTAGGTTTCAACTCAAGGATTTTAGGCATACAAAGACATTCAGTTGATAGCATTATAGCACTGGCCCCTGAAAAGTCCTGTCCTTTTCAAATGCAAAATTCATTCATTATATCCCAACACTCCCAAAGTCTTAATTTGTTCCAGTATCAATTCTAAAGTCTAAAATCCAAAGTTGCATCTAAATATCATCTAAATCAGATATGGGTGAAATTCAAGGTGTGATTCATTGCGAGACAAATTATTCTCCAGCTGTGAACCTGTGAAACCATGTAAGTTATTGGCTTCCAAAATACAGTGGTAAAACAGGCATAGGATAGATATATTAATACCTAAAAGAGAAATAGGAATGAAGAAGGGAGTATTGAACCTAAATAAGTCCAAACTATAAAGCAAAGCCCATGAGATCTTAAGGTTCAAGAATAATCTTCTTCGGCTCAGTGTTCTGCATTATCAGCCCAAGAGGGTGGAGGTCCCACCTTTTGGATCCACTGGGTGGTACCTTGGCCCTCACAGTTTTGCTGGGCAGGGGTTGGGCCCCCAAGGCTCTGGGTGGAGGCTATCTGATTTGTCGAAAGCAAGGCCATTGCCCTCCCTTTTGAAATCAAGATGATCATTTTGATGATGATGATCTCTGAACTGTCTTTGGGGTCATTCTTTTATTATCTTAGAGAATAGCCCCTGATTTCTGCTAAGGTCACTGATCCATAATAATCTTCTTAAGTGGTCACTTGGTCACAGCATTGGTGTTCTCTTCCCACCGTGCTTTTCCATTTTTTATAAGATGGATAGGCTGAGAATTTTCCAAATCTTTAAGTTCTGCTTCCTTTTTGCTAAACAATTTCACCTTTAAGTCATTTCTCTCTTCTTGTATTTTATTATAAGTGGTCAGGAGGAACCAAGCCACACTTTCAATACTTTGCTTAGAAATAACTTCTACTAAATATCTCACGCCATTGCTCATAAGTTCTACCTCCTACAAGACACTAGAACATGAACACAATTCAGCCAATTGTTTGCCACTTTATAACAAGGGTCACCTTTCCTCCAGTTTCCAGTAACATGTTCTTCACTTCCCCCCGAGACCTCATCAGAATACCCCCACCATCCAGATTGCTTTCAAAGTTCTGTTCTGAGTCACCTTGGTATTCTCTAAGAAGATGGAGACTTTCTCCACACTTTATTGTATTTAAAGTTGTTGCTGTGGTAGTGTAGGATCTCTTCAGCACATGCCTCTAAAGTCTTCCAGCATTACCCAGTTCCAAAGGCTCTTTCACATTTTTAGGGGTCTGTTCCAGCAGTACCACCATTGTCATTACCAACATCTGTCTTAGTCTATTTGCATTGCTCTAATGAAAAACCACAGATGAGGTGTTTTATGAAAACAGAAACTTATTTCTCATAGCCCTGGAATCTAGAAAAGCCCAAGATCAAGGTATCAGCAGCTTTGGTGTCTTTCGAGAACCTGCTTCCTGGTTTGGAGACAGCTGTCTTTTTGCTGTGTTCTCACATGGCAGAGGGACAAGGGAGTACTCTTGGGTCTATTTTATAAAGGCCCTAATCCCATTCATAGGGCTCTTTCCTCATGATTTAATCACCTTCTAAAGGTTACTCCCTCCAATACCATTACATTAAAGATTGAATTTCAACAAGAATTTTAGAGGGACACAGACATATATAAACTCCCTGGGTGATTCAGATCCCAAGGTGAACCTTTCCTCAAATCTGTGGATAGTAGAAACATCTCTTTATCTCATAATAAATCCATCCCCATTTTACTACTATTCACATGGGTATCATCCAACCCTTAACCAACCCACAGGTAAAACCATCATAATTGTGCTTAATTTTATAAATCCAAGTTGTTCAGGCTTAAATGACTTCATGACCCACATTTGATTGCATTGGCTATACTTCTAATACAATATTAAACAATAATTTTTGACTTCAAGGAAAAGTGCATGACATTTTCCCGCTGATATTAATATTTCTCTATTTAGAGCTGAATTTTATATCTACCTAATTTCTATCTATGAATATAATTATAGATATAAATATATTTTTCATGTTATGTGAGTATTAATAAATTCTTATTTTTATTGAGTATTTTTTTATCAGCAATTACAATTTTTTGTTAAACTTTTTTATTGGCATTTAGATAAACAATCATATGAGTTTTCTCTTTGACAGTAAATGTGGCAAAATATGTAGTAGGATTTATATATTTAAACCATCTCTGCATTTCTAGAAATTATATACTTGTTCATGTAGATTATTTTTTGTATATGTGTTGTTGGATTTAATTTGTTAATATTTTATTTAAAATTTTTACATATGTATATATCTGAGATTGATCTACAGATCTATGTTGTGAGAGAGAAAGAGAGCTAACTTTACCAATTTAAAAGCCAGTATCTAATGATTAGAATTTACCTTCTAAGATGTGAAGGAATTTCACCTTATATGCTCTTTTAGTTCAAAGAGAGATATTTCCCAGGAGGTGAACAAGAAAAATAAATATTTTAAAATAACTCACTTTAAAATTTTTTTTCTCTCATATATTGTTGGATTTTATCATTGCAAGGGTTTTCTTAGCTCAGTAGAGCAGAAAGCATACAGATGAAGGTTTGACAAAACTTATGCCTTATTGGACCTTTATTGAGCTCAGTTCCTGTCACTCTCCTAAACTTCTATATTATCTCATCATTCCTTTCAGCAGTCCTATAAAGTAGACGCCATTTTCCCATTTTGTGCGTGAAGAAACTGAGGATTAAAGAGGTTAAGAATTGTGCCTTAGGTCACGGAGCTGCTAAATAGCAGAACCACAGTGGAGATCTCAATCTGACTCCAAGAAAAAAAGAGTGGCCACACTCTTTTTGCCACCGCCCATGTTGAGCTTTGACCGGAATGCAAGCCTCCTCTGGATTCCCTATCCTGTAGCTTCTCTGCATCACACTGACACCCTGCAGTGCTAAGATAATGCTCTTAGACACATCTTTAATAGTTGTTTTGACACCTTGTTAAACAGAATTTTGTTCCATCTAAATAGTCTTTGCAAGACAGTGGTTCACCCAAGTGCTGTGTTAATTTTAAAGTGCAGTATAAGCAGAAGCCCATAGTATAGAAGGTAGGGCAGTGCAGTGGAAAGAGACCTTGACACAGAGTCAGAAATTCTGCTTTAGAATCCACACTTCTGCAAGCTTACTTTGGAAAGAATGGGGGTGGGGGTTGTGTCTAACAGCTAGCTAAGCTTAATGGACCTGCCTACCCACCTAGTTACTTCATGCCTCCCATCTTCCTTCTGTCCTTTACAGGGTTTGAGTGTAATTGGTACAGTGAACAGCCTCAGCTACATAGGGAGACATAAAAAAGAGATTCATTTTTTCTCCCATCACTGCCTTCATGCGTGCTCCTCTGAACTTTCCTTTCATATCCCTTGATAATATCTTGAGTATGTTCTATAAGGAACCAGTCATCCTTGGTATAAGAACAGTCTCATCTTGATATTTTTAATACTGAAGCATGAAAATGCTCCAGTTCCGTCTTCAGACTTTCATCTTGCATCCAATCCAAGGCTTTTCTCTACCATTGGATATTCTGCCTCTTCTTTTGTTTCTGCCCAACCCTCTGATTTAGGAGTTAGAAAGGGAGGATTAGAGCAAACAGCCAAAGTCTTTTACTATCTTGTGCCCTCGTTGGGGCAGCCTCTCAGTGCTGGCTTCCCCTGAGGCAGCTGTGTAGGTTCTTCAGAAAGGTTGTTTTCTGATATGTTCTCCTGTTTATGAATGTGTTCTCCAGCTGCCCTCCTCAGATACCCTCTTCAGTTCTAGTTAGTGAGAATTCTCTTTTCTCTCTCTCTCCCTCTTTCTCTCTCTCCCTCTCTTTCTCTCCCCCTCTCTCTCTCACACACATACACATGCACACACGCATGCACGACAAAGGAAGGCACAGAAAGTCCACTGTTTATTAAGCAGATACCTGTCAGAAAATAAGATGCCATTTTTAGTTCATTGTAAACATCAATCATTGCACGTAATTCTCTTGTACACCCCTCCCTTGGCTTATTTGGAGGGGTCGTGCCTAGACCTTTGGGGACCCTCATGTCCTATTCTCTGATCCAAGGCTTTATTTTTTTGTCTGTATCTCTTACAGAGGCTTGGAGAGGGTAGGCAGTAATGGTCACTGTACCAAATTTGCTGCTTTATGAGAACTGCAAGGTTATTTTTAAGATGTTTAGTTGCTCTGTTTTGAATGAGGAGGTACTTGTCCATTATTCTCAGTTCTTAGGTTTTGTTTCACTTATGAAGCAATGAAAGAGCCACATTTAATATTTTGTTACATTAGGATCAACAGCTACCCTTGTATGAAATAAATTAAACTTGTAGGTGATTGCCACCAGAAAGCAGTTCTGATGTTTGTCACCCAAAATGATTTGTTCAATAAACATTTATGCATTGTGATGAATACAAACTTGTCCTTACTCTCCAGGACACTGCATGGACTCTTTCAAAAAACCGATAAAATTATTGACATTATTGGGATAACTCTAGTAATCTATTTAGTTTATGTAATAATAGAGAGGAAATATGTAATGGTATCACCAAGGAAAACTATTAGGAGAAACAATAGTGCTATTAATGTTTTTACTACTTCAAACAATTATGATATAGATACTACTATTCCTGCTACTACTACTAAGTTATTGAATGCTGACCATGACCAGGAGTAATTGAATGTTTTATGTGCATATCTTAACAGTTACCACAATAATCCTACATGCGGTAGAGACTCTAATTATCCCCCATTTTATAATAGAAAATAGGAAACTAAGACTTAGTGAATAGTGAAAGACTTTATAAATGTGACAGATCTGTTTTTCTACTATCTCTGAGCTCTTAACCATTAGACAGTGTTGTCTCCTTGAATCCATGGTTTGCAGCCATATTTTGCGATAGAATTCACGCTTTCCAATAGAAATAGTATTAACATAAAGAGTGCTTAAGAATTATTTTGTGCATAATAGAAAGTTTACTAGGATGTTGTAGGATGGCCTGAATGGGAGAAGAATTATTAGAACTGGGTCCGATCCACCACTCAACACAACTATCTAAAAGATGAGACCTGAAAACTTGTCTTCGCTTGAGTCTGCTCTTCAAGGAAAGGAGGGCTTGGCATCCAGAAATTTGCCTTCCATTGTCTGCTTCCTGTTCATTCTAACCAGCTGACAGAGCCGCAGTTTCAGCTCTTCTTGAACTTTACAAAATGTGAGGTTGCCAGTTACTCAAAGTTTAAAATAGCACCAGCATTTAGCCAAGAGTTTTTAAAATTGGAAAAAGACTCTTAGGGATTTTTTTTTAAGAGCAAATGAAAAGAGGTAGAATTTTCAATAATGCCTAACAGTAAATAGAACTAAAGAAATCAGACTAATATTTTAAAACACATGTGCAGAGTATGTTAAATTGTATGAATAGTCCCTGTTTTCTCAGTGCACTAAAAATAATTTCCCAGAAACTCTGAAAGAGGAAATAGGTACTAAATCTGACTTCCTCGAAATCCTTTTCACTTGAAATTTTATGAAGGTGCTTTATGCAACACTGAATCAGTTGAGTCTTCTAAAAGGGTAGGTTCCGTAGCAGAAGGAATACTGTCAAGAGAAGCAAATGGTGGTTGTTTAAGAGTTATCACTGCCAAAAATTTAATCTAACAATTTAAACTAGCACAGCCCCAAAGGCCAAACATGGAAGGAAATCAGGCTATGAATCTTGTCTCCTGGAAGAAATGCTTTTATAGATTTGTAGAATGCTAAAGCTGCAAAGGAATTCAGGATTCCACTACCTTAATCTTTTGCTTTAGACATAAAGGAACTAAGTTACAGAGAAGCCACCTGAGTTGCCCAAAGACAACTTGTTTGTGACAGAACTGTAAAACAAAACGACGACAAAAAATACTTCATAACTTCTAGTACATCATCCACCCAGTGACAGCTTTCTCTATTTGAACAGGCATTGACTTATATGAACATAGTGTTTTACCCCTGCTGTGAGATAGACATATTTTGTTCAAGTAAACTGTATAGCATTACAGAGGGTGAAAAAAATTCTTTTCAGGACTATGTACCATACAAAGGGAAAATAATACATTTTTTTTTCTTTTTCAAATTTTGTGTTCCCCAATTTAGCATGTTTACTAAGAAATATTAGCCTGCTGAGAGTTATCAGCATTTAGTTGAAATTTTTACTTTCAAAGTCTATTGATGTTGAAATCATTGAATGATGTTTGAAATGAGAATACCAGTCAAGCACTACACTGTGCTGCATGTAATGGCTGTAGCTGTACCATGCAAGGGCTCACACTCATATGTGAAAAAGTCTGATAGCGCACAGTCTCTGCCTGATGCATCAGCTGCGTGTCCACAATGCTGACCTTCCACACGCTTAACCATCATCCGTGGGGTGTGGCTTTTGTCCCCATGGTTATGTCATTGTCATGTGATGGTAGCCTCACTTCTAGCCTCATATCTGCATTCCAGGAAGGTGAAAAGAGAAAACAATAAAGAGACAAGGCATTTCAGAAAAGCTGAACTTACCCTGAAATTGCCTTTATAGTTCTGCTTTTAACTCATTGGCCGGAACTGTGTCTCACAAACAGCTCTACACGTAAGGGAAGCTAAGAAACATAAATTACTGCCTTTCCCCCTCCCCCCAATACTATTATACTTTAGTTATTAGAATGATGAGGAGAATGGATTTCGGGAGATACTACAAAAGAGAAGCAAATAAAGCAGTACTCCAGGGCTGGAGAGAGCTATGTAGTAACAGCTCTAGGTTCTCAGATTAAGTTATCTTGCTTCACATCCTTGGAGTAATTGCTGAACTGCTCTAAGTATTTTCTTATTTCACTTTTAAAATGAGATAATTAGATTAAGAATAATCTTTAGGGTAACTTTAAGAGCTAAAACTTCAGAGAGCTATTACAAAGAGCTGCGTGGTTCAATAAAAAAAACCACTAGCCGTATATGGTTACTCAAAGGTGGCAAGTCTGAATTGAAATGTTATATGGGACATTCTTAAACACTTGTTATCAAAGGCTTAGTATGGCAAAAAGAATATCAAATATTTGATTAATAATTTTTACATTAATTGCATGTTGAAGTGATATTTATAATATGTTGGGTTGTGTCAACTATATTATTAAAATGAATTTCACCTGCTTTCTCTCATTTTTTTCAGTGTGGCTACTAGAAAATGAAAACTAAAATTACATATGTGGTTCTCAAAGGAGAATATTTACTGTTCTTCAGTAACAAGAGCTGCTCAAAAGAAAGCAGAGAACCACCAGAGAGCAGTTTTCCTTTCTTCCCTTGCCCTTCCACCTCCTATCCACTTTCTTTCTCTCCTCATCCCTTGGCTTTCATCCTTTTTCTCTCCCTTCTACTCACCCTGAAAGAGCTCTGCCCATCCTCTGGGCACCCCGGCAAATTCTCTTCTATGCATTTAGGCTCTTGTCAAGCCTGAAAAAGGACTGGTCCTCAAACATGATTTTCCAGCTGTTCCAAATCAAAGGTCTATAACCAAGCTCTTGGCATGAAAAAGGGAAAAGTACAAAAGTACTCAGTCTTCCTGATTTTTTTTTGTAATTACAAAATAATAAATGAGTAAATAACCTACCATGCAAAATAATATTTTATTTTTATTTTTGTGTCGAATAAGTTCTCTTCCTGTTTACTTGGACTAGAGCCAACCTAACAAATCCAGTAGTTTCTACTTTTGCCTTTTAAGTTTTGTTGGGATTTTTATTCTCTTTCTTTCCCTCTCAGTGTGTGCATGTGTATGCATGTGTATGCTATATAATAGTTTTCTTTTGTTTTGCTTTTTCTGTAGAGAGTGAAACCCAGAAGTGTTTAAGAGATGAAAATATTATTCAGACAATGACAGGAAACGATCTCTTCTCAGTTCAGAATAAAAGCCATCTTTTCTCCATCTATGGCTATACTCTCATTTATGATTTTCCCGAGTTTCCTTCTGAATTCTCCTTCTTCCCTGAAAGAAAAAAAGTAACCATCTTCTAGATTAGGTCAAGGCACAGAGAGTATGAACAACACACCGAGATTTTTATTTGACAGACCATGTGTTTTATTTGTCACTCAAAGAAAAAGGAAAATGGTAATAATTATTGCATGGCATACAACAAATACGTAGTGAAAAAGCACTTCAGATGGTGAAAAAAAAAAGCAAGTGAAAAAATTGTGTGTGTACTGTGATGTCAATTAGAGAAAATAGGCTAATGGAGAAGATAAGATAATATGCAAAACATATGCAGCAATCTCTGTTGAGGGGTTGGAATTAGAATAGATAATTCCTTCTAGTTCTCAAGGTTTTTTTTGTAGTGTCATGATAAAAAAGAAAGAAGACAACACAATTGAGGGAGGAAATGCAGGACTTTAGAGCCAACTTAAAGACAGTTCAGCTGTCACCCTTGTCACTTGTTATAACTGTGCTCTTCTGCATTGTAGCTGGTTAAGCTTCTCGGAGCTTCCTTTTATCTTCTGTAAACAGGGAATAATAGCAAAAGGGTTGCATGGTTCTTACGAGGACGAGAAATTGAGGTAACATATTATCTGTGCCTGGCACATACTATGTGTCTAATAAATAAAAACTTTTTGGTATTCCAATTATTTTAAAAGCTCTCTATCATCCACATGCCCAAAAAGAAAATACACAAAATGTTTGATGCATGTATCTCACGTGTGATCTGTGGAGGCGCAAAAGTTTTCTACCAGAGAACTCCACTAGAGAACAAGGGAAAACTTGTTTTATTACTTAAGAATTCACACAGAATCTGAAAAGGGTTTCTTTCTCTATCAAATCTGCAAAAATGCACTGAGGACAGCTACATAACAAGCATGTACTTGATGGCATATGGCGTGCTAAGATAGATAAAGCACAGCCCCTGGCTTCCAATAGCTCCCTGTCTAGTCGGGTATGCACATTTGTTCACAAATAACCACAGGACAAAGAAGAAAATGATTACAAAGGAGAACTAACATTTATTGACTTCTTCCTTTGTGCCAAGCATTATTCTAAGCAAGTTACAAAGAAGTAGTCATTACTCTTTTCAGCTTGCCAAGGCCCAAGAAAGGCTTGGTAAATTCTTTAAAATCACACAGGTAGAGAATGGTGGTGCTGGGAGACAGCACCAAAGAAATGGGGTCAAAGAATTAACCTCTTGGATGTGAGAAGGTAGAGGACAGGAACATTAATTCAGTCTTTGGGGAGATTGAGTCAGGAAGAGAGAACTAAAGCAGCAACGAAGCTTTTGAGTTGGGTCTTTGAAGAATGGGTAGGCTGTTGATAATCGTGATGGAGGAATGCATCACGAAAGGAAGGAAGAGCTGGGGCAGAGGGCAGGGGGATATGGAGTGAAGCTAATAATGACAACCAGAATCTGGGGTCACTTGAGTCCAGCTTTGTAGAGGAGGGTGTAGGAGTGAAACTAGCCCCATGAATTCTAAGCTCTCACATGCATCAGTCCATAAATTTTATTTCTGAAGGAACAGTCAGACTCAATAGGACAACTTTTGGACCTATTCTGTATCTTTCTTTCACAACCAAAATAATTTTTAGAAATTCAATTAGTAGAAGGACAACACGAGAAGATATCAAGAAAATATCTTCTCAGTTGAAAAAAGGAAAAACGCATTTTAAAAAATCGTATGCAAGCATTATTACTCTGAGCTCTTCAAAACTGAAACCCACATAACTAGAAAGATATATTTACCTCTTCATCAGTGTAGAAAAGTGAATAAAGTCTCCTCAAAATTCATCTACTGGGAATCTCAATATATAACCTCATTTAGAAATAGGGTCTTTGCAGCTGTAATTAGTTAAGATAAAGTCATAATGGATTAGGGTGGGGCTCTACATCCAGTGACTGGTGTCCTTATAAGAATGCCATATGAAAACACAGGCATATGCCCAGAGGGAAGATGGTCATGGGAAGACAGAGGCAGAAATTGGAAAGATGTTTTCACAAGTCATGAAACACTAAAGATTGCCAACAACCACCGCAAGCTAGAAAGAGGCAAGGAAAGATTCTTCCCTATGATCTTCAGATGGAACGTAGCCCTCCTAAAACCTTGATTTCAGACATCTAGTTTCTAAAACCATTAGAGAAAGCACCTGTGGTGTATAAATTGGGTCATAATATGGCAATGCCAGGTAAGATTAGTGGGAGCTCGAAACCTTAGGAAAGTCAAGGACTTTATAACGATGAGCGCTGCAAAGCTCCAAACAACTGTTTGTTGGCAACAGCACAGAAATGTGGATTCAGTGAATACATTTTTCTGATTTCTTTGTATGCTAGACCTTTCTCATGTGTTCTCTAATAGCAAGCTCTAAAATTAGCCAAAAGTAAAGCCAAAAATATGGTTAGCGTGCATGTGCTCTCTCTCTCTCTCTCTCCCCCGCCCCCAATCATCCATCTATCCATACATCCAACCATCCATTCATTCATCTTTCTATATCATACAGAGGTAAAATAGAACATGTCAGGCATCCATGAAATAAAAATCAATCATTACTGGCTAGGAAAACAGAAAATCACTTTAAAGACAGACACCAACCAACCAGAAATTAGATGCATTTGTCTCACATAGGGTCTCAAGTTAAGAAAGTTTGTATGTTGCTATAATTGATGAAAGTATACCCAAGTCTATGGAATGGGGCCCCAGTGAGGGGAGGTGCAACAGCCCAGGTGTTCTATAATGAGACCGACGCCAAGCAGAAGAGCTCCAAAGTCCTGTGAAACTCAGAAACTCTCTTGGGCTGGAATTTTGCTTCTCACCAACTTTCTTTCACTTTATCTGCCAGTCCGTCTTCTCTCCCAGCTACGAATTCACAGTCAGGCAGCGTCAGTATATGCGGTGTGTTGCAGTGAAAATGCAAACACATTTTCTATAATGAACATATGGGAGACTCCAGTTGAAAAGAGTTCCCATTCTACCCCAAGCATGTTATTGGCCGTGACTGCAGAGAAGCAGGCAGCAGACGGAACCAGGAAGCGTGGCGGCAAGAAAGGAGGGATGTGAACTTGCCCGCTGTTTCAGGCCCCTGAGCCCTGCCGTGCCATGCTGCAGCCTCTCTCAAAGAGCAAACTGGCGGGGCTGGTTGCTTTCCTGGTTTTTAATGTGAATATTTCATTCTACAGTCCCTGGTCTTATCTAGGGGCAGAAAATCTTCATGCAGATTGTTTGTGCCTTGAAATTGTAATATAGAAATCAGAATTTTAAAATATTTAATTACAAAAAATGTCGAGCATTCAAAAATTGAAATATACAAAAACTCCCGCATATCCATACCTAGACTTCACAGTGGTTAATAATTCCTATTTTCCTTTATACATATGCATTCTGTAGGTGCACAAATGCAAATATGTGAATGTCTACATAAGTACATATACACGATATGTGTATAAAACCGTAATAATATAGTACTCTTCACTCTTAAAAACAAGGACATTCTTACACATAACCTCTATACAAGACATAGGTATTTTTGAAAAGCATTATCTTCCCTTGCTATCAATCACTAGGATGATACCACTTCAAAATGACAACAAATTAAAATTATTTTTCTCCCCCAAATCAAATTACTTGTTTAAATGTCAACCAAAGAGTGTTTTCCTTCGAGATTCATCTTTTCATTCTGATGTGAAGGAAGACATATATCCATACAGACCTGTCAGTGGGGAGTGAAAACCTGGGGTATGTTGGGAGTGAAAGAAATAGCATTATTGTTGACCGCACTGAAAAAACTAAAGGTCGTAGAAACAGCTGTCAGGCTGGTACATCAGAAAACTGCACCATCTACTTAGTCAGAGATCTTACTGCCCAAATAAAATTGCACCTGCCGATATGTAATTATTTCTCCTCCAGCAATGAGGTTTCCTGCAGTGTAACAGGATGTTTGGAATAGATGCTCAACAGCTTATAACTGTTAGTCCCTCTTACGTTTATATGGGATTTCGTCATTTGTGTTGAACAAGGTATGCTTTTATTTCAGTACACGATGATGGAGGATAGGAGTATCGTAAGGACTGAAAGAGATTACAGTGACAAAGTCTAAGGTGATGTTAAATTTGGGGGTTCATTTTTTCTATATTTTGCAGGACTTAAAAACTAGCTGCTTGCCTCTCTGAAGATGAAATGGCCCTCTTTAAACTTCTTTCTTACTGAATGTCTCAAAGGACATTACTGAATGTCTGCCTGTCTTTTCTCATTAACTCTTTCTTTGAGGTAACACTGCTCAAGCACTTACTTCACTGGGTTCTTGAATAAGTGGAGTGTGATTTCCAAAAGGAACAAAGGAATTTTAAAATTTCCTTTAGATGTGGGATTTCAAGACTGGTTAGCGGTGACGCAGGAGAGCACCTAAGCACTAAGCTGGATTTGGGAGGCTTGCTTCCTCACCGACCTTACACTCCCTCTGGTAGGCCTGCTTTAGCTCCGCGTGCAAGTCTGAGTGGATGAGGTGTCAGGAGAGAGTGATTTCCTCAGGGCTGTGAACAGGAAAACCTAATTACCGACATAAAAAATTGCATAGCCCAAATCTTTTCTAACTTTCCCCATCTTGTCTGTCTCCATTTGTATTTCGTCTTTGGACTTTTAAATCACATTTCAGATATTTTCCTCACAACTATATGAAAAAGTGAGCTATTTTATGAATAGGAGTTTTTCAGAAGGGCCAAGTTATATTTACATGATAGAGATCTCTGCATAGATAATGATTTTTACCTTAAATGATATAATTTACTTTCAAATTCTTTTCTATCTGCAAAATGGTCTGAGCTGGCATCGTTACAAGGCTTATCACGAAACATCTTACCTACTTATGCAATTTCAAAGTCTGGAAAGCCACGGCGAATGCCGAGGACCTTCAGCGGTCAAGATTTAGCATTCACGACTTTGATTATCCTTGCAGAATACTCAAGTCCCGTGACACGCAGTGACTGATCATTTTGCTGTAGCAAGAAATTAAATTGGCATAGACTGGTTTTTAGCAAAGGGTCTTTACAAGTGAAAGCAGCTAACGATGGTACAGCATCCACACCGTAGCAAGATTTTATTTTCTTTACTCAATTTCATCTACACAGTAACACAAGTATTATACTTTTCTGAGGGGAAAAAAAGTCATTAATCAGGTAAAAAAAATAAATGTTTAATAAAAGTTGAAAGCACTGTTGCTTTATCATGTAAACATATGTGGTAAAAACCAAGAACCAAGGATCTTCTGAAATTGGTCGGCGTGGTAACATGACCCCACTAATGCTGTGTGCATACTGGTATCTCCAGCAGTTCAGCAGTTGGAACTGTGAGAACAGACCTCCGCTTGCCTTACCTGATCTGATATCACAAAACAAGGGCTTCATACTTCATTACTCCTCTGGGGTAGGGGGTGGTCTGTATTACCAGCCACAACTGCCAAGATCTGCTAATCTGCTCTACCCTTGCTTTTCCCAAGCTGCTGGGGATATAGACAAAAAGGCCTGGGGCCATCTTTTAAGTTCTGTTCTAAAGGAAAGATAGCAGTTGAGTGTGAAATCTAAGAGAGGAGTGAAGAGGGAAACTATACTCTACCAGAGAGCAAATAGAATTCTCAGAATTGCACACATCAGAAATAAATAAGCTAACCCTCACGCACTGCTAGTGGGAATTCAAGCTGGTGAAGCCACTGCGGAAAACAGTATGGAGTTACCTCAAAAAATTAAGAGCGGAACTGCCTTATGACCCAGTAATTCCACCTCTGGGAATATACACAAAGAAACCTGAGACACTAATTTGAAAGAATATGTGCACCCCTATGTTTATTGCAGCATTATTTATAATAACCAAGCTATGAAAGCAGCCCAAGTGCCCATCAGTAGATGAGTGGATAAAAAAGCAGTGGTACTTTTACACATGGAATACTGCTTGGCCATAAAAAATGAAGGAAATCTTACCTTTTGGGACAGCATGGATGAACCTGGATAGTGTTATGCTAAGTGAAGTAAGCCAGTCAGAAAGACACGTAACATAAGATTTCGCTTATATGTGGAGTCTAATGAACAAAATAAACTAACAAACATAACAGAAACAGATTCATAGATATAGAGAACAAACTGACAACCATCAGAGGGGAGGGGTGTTGGGGGACTGGGTGAAAAGTGTGAAGGGATTGAGAAAAAAAAAAAAAAAACCTCCCAGACACAGACAACAGTATGGTGATTACCAGAGGGGAAAGGGAGTGGAGGGAGCTTAAAACAGGTAAAGGGGAAGAAAAAGAATAAGTAAGCTTATGTTTTTTTAAAAAATGAACAGAAGCACTGAAGGCAAACTTTCTTTAGGAATAAAAAAGGAACAAGAGAAAGATAAAGAACCTACGCTAGCAGAAAATTTATCCCAGAAAACAAAAGAAAATCATGGACAACAAATGCATTTCTCACTGAAATAAAAGAGAACATAGACTCTGCAAGGAGACCAAAGTAGAAAAAGAAAAGATCAAACACAAGCTCCTCTGACAACAAAATGACATGAAAAGAAAGCTGGCAAAGCTAAGAAAAAGACCATGTGGCTATCTTCATTCATTTAGGCTACTATAATGAAATGCTACAAATTGAATGGCTTATAAATATCATAAATTTATTTCTCACTCTCGTGGAGGCTGGGAAGTCCAAGATCGAGGTGCCAGTAGATTCGGTGTCTGGTGAAAGCCCTCTTTCAAGCTTATAGCTGGGTAGCTGTCTTCTCACTGGCACATGGTGGAGGGCCCAGAATATTCTTTGGGACCTCTTTTATAAGAGCAATAATCTCACTCATGAGGATTCCGCCCTCATAACCTAAGAACCTCCCAGAGTCCTCACCTCCCAACATCATCTCATTGTTGGTAGGATTTCAACATGTGAATTTTGAGAGGACACAAATACTCAGTCTACAGCAGTGACAATGGAAGAAAAGCTACCATTTATAAGAGCAACAACAAAATCCCTAGAAATATATCAGATGTTAAACATGCAGACCCATTTTGAAGAAAAAATAACACTCTGCTGAAGCATACATATGAAAAATTGGCTAAATGTATATGTTATTCATGAATAAGACTAAAATTAAGATGCTTATACTTTCTAAAACTCCTCCAATATCAATTAAAACCAAAAGAAAATTAAAATACTATCATTGTAAGATGACAAGAATATTTCAAGTTAACTTAGAAGTATATATGTGCAATAACCAGAAAATTTTTTAGATTTTATTTATTTAGTTACTTATTTTAGAGAGAGGGGAAGGAAGAGAAAAAGAAAGGCAGAGAAACATTGATTGGTTGCCTCTCACACGCCGCCAGCTGAGGTCCTGGCCTGTAACTCAGGCAAAGCATGTGCCGTGACTGGAAATCAAACCAGCAACCTTTCAGTTTGGAGTATGACAATGCCCAACCGATTGAGTCATACCAGTCAGGACTCCAGAAATTTTTTTGAAAGGAAAAATAATGATCTAGGGTGAGTTTCACCACATATTTGGATATATTATAGAGCAACAATATTTAAAACAGCATGGTTAGAGATCCAAGTATATAAATGGATGTTGAAGTTTATAATAAAAGCCGGTTAACACCTCCAACTGATTTAAATAGTCAGCATAAAATGGAATTATATCTCTAGATATAATTCTTTGCATAATAAGAGCTTATCCTTTCTGTATAAATTTATGCTTATCAATTTCTAGATCCTCAGATATGAAACAATACTATGCGAAACCACTTTGGAGTCAATATTCTGTATATCTCAAATCTGCATTTGCTTCCAGTTGCTGCTGTAACAAATTACTTCAAAGTTAGTAGTTTATTCTCTTAGAGTTCTGGAGGTTAGAGTCTAAAATGAGTCTTATAGAACTAAACTCAAGATGCCAGCAGTGCTGGTGTCTTCTGGAAACTCCCAAGAAGAATCCCTTTCCTGCCTCTCCTAGCTTCTAGAAGCTGCCCTCATTCTTTGGCTCTTGGCCACATGTTGCATGGCCTTTTTGTCTCCTGTTTCTTTCATGACACCTTCTCTCTGTGACTCTCATCCTCCTGCATGCCTCTTGTAAACTCCTTGTGATTGTATTGGGCCCAACTAGATAACCCATAGTAACTCCCCATTTCAAGATTCCCAATTTAAATCACATTGGTAAAGTCCCTTTTACCATGTAAGATAACATAATCAGGTACCATGGATTAGGACATGGGCATCTTTGGAGGGGGGTGGGGTACATTGTTCATCTTACCACCCTGTCCTTTGTTATTATCCTAGCTCCCTAGTTATAAAAGGCTGAAAAACTAATGTCAGTTATATCCACATATATAGGTGCATTTGTGACAATGAAGAAGTGAAAAAATTTTCCTGGATGTTAAATCTTATGTTTTATTACCTTCTTCATTTCAGTTTTGCTTTTAAAGAACTTGATAGAAAATGAAAAACTAACTTGCTCATTAACAAATGAGACGAGGTATAAAGTATTTGCATTCGCATTCATTTGGTCATTTTATACTTACATATTAAACATTTAATAATTATAATAGTTATTGTTATTGGAATAGTAGAAGCTTTCATTTATTGTTTTCTATGGGTCAGTCATTGTATTAAATTGCATAAATTATCTCATTTATTCTTAATCATCCTGTAGTCAGGGTATTATTATTTTCCACATTTTAAGGATGAGGAAACTAAGACTAAAAGAGCTTGCAGAGTTGCTCAAAGTCTTAGGTGTTAGAGCAATATTTAAACTCAGTGAGCCTGAGGACCTTAACTTGATAGTCGTTAGCTGTGTCCCCAGTTCTGTGCAAGGCAGAAGGCACCAAGGACCAATGCTTTGGTTCCATGGGAGATCCCGACAAATGGGCAAGAACAAAAGGATGAAACATGCTGTGGTGGGCGAAGGTTAGGGTGTCACAGGAGCACATCCGTGAGCATCTAACTCAGGCAAGGATAGGGATTCATTTTTGTAGGAGGAAGCTAAGGAATGAAGAACTGGTATGTGGGCAAGTTGAAGAGTATGGGGTGAGGACTACAGACTGATTTAACAAAATGAGCAGATGCCTGGAGGCAAAAGAGCATGGCAAGTTTAGGGAATTAAAAGAAATGCATAATGGCTGGATGGTAAATATCAAGGAGAAGATAACAAATGCCTGGGGAGGTAAGGAGGGCCAAATTACACAAGACCTTATAAATCACCTTGAGGAGTTTGAACTTCATCAGAACTTCATTAAATGGTCTGTCCCTTTAAAAGTTATAAACAAAGGAATGACTTGATCAAATTTACATTGTGATGCCATGAGGTGTGGTTTGAATGTGGCAATGCTGGAAACAGTGAGGCCAGCCAATAGGCTATTGTAGGACTTTAGGTGTTATGGAGATGTTACAAAGCTAATATTTTTATATTAAAACACATGTGGAAATGTTGTGAAGAATTCGAGATTCCCATGAACTTTTACTATAAGCCACCTGTCTTAAAAGGAATTTCATATTTGAAACAATCCTTAAGTTTCTTCCTCCATTCCCCTTACCACACTTGCCCTCTCCTCTCCCCACCCCCACCCCTGCTCACCCCAACTATATTCTGCTCTGCTCTAAGGAGTACATCAGTAGATAAATCTGCAGAGGCAAAAGTAGTTTGGATGGTACAGTGGCTTGAGTGTTCTTATAAAGCAGAACATGAGACAAAAGCATTCATGAAGGCAGTGTATTTGGGAACAAACTTGTCTTATACTAGGTGCTTAAATATTTTTTATTGATGTGTGACTCTGAAGTCCCAAGAGTCTGCAGTGCACAAGGTTGCCTCTTTAAGGTGGTATTCCCAGCTGGGATTTTCTTTCACTACTTTTTATTGCTGTAGTTCACCCAGTGTGTGCTGCTTGGGAGATACTCTAGCTACAGCAGACTGGATGGGAGGCTCCTGCGAGGGCTGGAAGGTAACTGTATACACAGATCAGTAGAAACCCCAGCCAACACTAAGTATTCTATTCCATAGAGTTACTCCAGATTGGATGACTCCAAAAGAAATCATTGAATCTTACTCTTTGTAAAATATCCATCCAGAGGAAGTAAAGGAAAAGGGGCTTCACTCAGCTCCACAGCTTCCCCTGCCCAACGTGGGGCTACTTCTGACCGCCTCAGAGATAGGAACCCTGAAACCAGGGGTACCTGTGCTCGTCATAAGGACAGGGGCACTTATGGCAAACATCCCACCTGTCCCAAATGACTCCACCAACAGACTTGGTACAAACTGATTCTTGAAAAGTGTGAGACTTTATATTCTGTTTACAGAAATAACTAGAGATCATATCCTAATATCGTGTTGCAGTCAATTCCCAACCAAACTGAAATTACAGGATTAGAGGGAAATTTAGAAACAACTTCTGTGTACTGTCTCCCTCCCCTCCCTGCTGCCCCAGATTTGGCCAAGAAGAAATTAAGACCCAGAAAAGTGAAGTGACTGCTCTAAGTTACCCAACTATTTTGTGACAGAAACAAAATGAGAGTCATCCTGTGTAGTATAGTTCTTTTTTTCAGAGCCATTCAATAGAGTGTGGGTTGCTGATAATGCTAAAGTGGCAGGTTTGATTTTTGTGTATAGGCCATGGATTCTTTCCTCCTTTTACCGACCTCCCTAAAACACATAAACTAGTCTGAAAATGCCTCGAGGGTTAGAAATGCGTCTTTTATCCAGTGCCTGGCACATTGTAGGATCTCAAAAAATATTTGTTGTAAAATGAATTTCTATAGCCATGGTATTAGTCATCCCAGAGGAAGATAATAACCTTTTTCCCAAAATACATTTTTCTTGCTATCCTGGTTACTTTCGCCTGTCTTTGTTTATCGTTGATCAATATCACTATTAAGGCGCCTCCAGCCTGTTTGTATTCGGGTCTGGAGCCTTGTCTGTTGGACACCCCTACTTACCACCGAGATACCAAACACCCTTTCAAAATCTATTACTGGGTCAAGCCTCAACTCTCCTACTTTAAAAATCATTTCTTCAAGGTTTACTTTGAAGTTTTCTTTCTCTCAATGTCAGCAGGATAGCTGTGAATTTTTTATTTTCAGCAGGTCTGAAAATACTATTCTTTGAGTAACAGTGACCCAGTAAGGGATTTTCACGTACACTTTCAAAATCTTTACATTTTTTAAACTCCCTTCCATTAATCTAGCTGGGAAAGAGACTCTTTTTTTCTCACTTTCTGTGATTGTCATTACTACCTCTACTAATGCCAGTTTTAGAGCCTCGGTCTGGCCATATAGGAGAGATAAAACTAAACAGAATTTCATTGCAGGATAAAAAAAATTCCTTTTTTCTTGTAGATGTTTTTTTCTGCTAAGAATAACCTGCATTGTTGGGTGCTATAGAAGATATGCTGCCCAGGAATAAGTTTAATGGTATAATTTTAAAATAATATTCTATGTATATATAAATCTGAATTTAGAGTTTGTATATGATCTTACACATTGATTTATTTGTTTCCCTTGATATCTCTATGAAATAAACAAATAAGTATTGAAAGACAGGGAAAGGTCAGGCTCTCCCAACTTTATCAGATCACTGAGTCTTATGTCTGGGCAGTAGAAGTTGGCTGAGAGCCAGCTTGGAGGGCGTGAAACTGGGTAAACAAGGGTTGGAGGAGGCTGGAAAGATGCAGAGAGCTGGGATGATCAGAAGTGTGGTAGGAACTGAGCTGTCTCCAAAATACTTGTTGGGAGGAGCAAGACCATACTCAAGGGAAAAGAAGTGTAACTAAATGCAAAGAATAAGACAAGAACAGCAAAAGAACATATTTGATACTGAAACAGTAAAGTTAAATAAGATATGATTAACAGAGTAAAACGATAAAAGGTTACCAGCTGATACCAAAGGGCAACTTTGTTGCCTATAGAAATGCTATATCTGTACTGGGGGGGGACCCCCAAAAAACTGGAATTTACTTACAGAAATTGTGTATTTATTCTTACCTGTTGAAACTTCAGTCACCTTCAAAGCACCCTCTATTTGATGCAATATACCCATTGTTTTTCCTGCTGCTCAAAACAGTTTTTGAACTCATTGATTTTGATGCCTTTTAGTGCTTCTGCTGTTTTTTGTTTCACCTCTTCCACATCAACAAAACATTTCCCTTTGAGGAATTTTTTCATCCATGGAAACCAAAAGTTGCTCAGGGTGAGATTGGGTAAATAGGGAGGGTGGGGCATGGGAGTCGTGCTGTTTTTTGGTCAAAAAATGATGAACACAGTGTGGTGTGGGCAGGTGCACTGGTATATCACCCATCATGAAATGAGCAAAGTCATTGAAAGAGTCTTCAAAAAAATTCCTGAAGCTGAACACAGCTTCTCACAGCAACACCAGCTGGTACACGGATACAGATGGGTTCCTAGAACACTCACCTAGCGGGGCCTGACCTCCAGAAAATAATTCTGTTTTCTTTGGGTCCCCCTTCGTATGTATTACATGAACAGATAACTCTCCTGTAAATATTTTTCTATTTGTGCCAGTGAAGAGAATCTATCAATAATTTCCAGTGAAGAGTAAATGATACTACTTAAGTTATTTAACAAATCTTTGTTAAGGAGCTACCATGAGTAGGCATTGGGTTAAATACTGGGCTGGTTCAAAGATGACTTAGAGATGTTCACTTCCCTTGAGAACACACAACCATGAGGGAGAAAAGTAGAAAACGTGACCGTTTGTTTTATTAATAAGTACTGTTTTAAACTCTTTATATTAAGTGTTATATGGGAGGATATTAGATCAGTGGACACCATAATTTCTTAAGTTATTAGGGAATAATATATAGGCTTGAAAATGGGGGTAGAATTTCCATAGATGGAGGGTGTTCCACTCACATAAGTTGCACCAGTAACATCAAGAAGGGAAAATATTGTCAGACACCCAGAGGAATATGCTGAATGGTAGCTATGACTGGCACAGAGGTGTACTTTATAGTAGCAGGAATTTGTGTATCAACTTCAGTACAGGTCAAGGAGTTTGGTTTTTATTTCATAGGCATTGGAGAACCATTGAAGGTTGTTGAGTGCAGATTCACATGATAAATACAGATTAGTCTAGAAGATTGAGAGTAGATGGGAGAATTTCAGCTAGGTAGCCATAATAATAGCTCATCACCCCACCTCTGAAAAAAAAAA
This sequence comes from Mormoops blainvillei, assembly GCA_004026545.1. Classification (NCBI taxonomy): domain Eukaryota; kingdom Metazoa; phylum Chordata; class Mammalia; order Chiroptera; family Mormoopidae; genus Mormoops; species Mormoops blainvillei. The sequence continues at coordinate 3,191 of PVJD01008146.1, read as the reverse complement.
AACCCAAAGAATATGTAAGGGGGAAAAAGAGGTTTCCAGAAGATAGTTACCATTCTTTAAATTGTGGATAATCTAGTTACTTATCTCTGCAGAAGGTCCTATCGTTATACAGTTTGTTGCAATAACTGATGTATATATGGAGATGATCCAAGCATCACTGAAAAAGCACTTTGTCCATTATAGGTAATAAAATGTGCTTCTAGGATTCTGTTATAGAACAGACATTCCTAGGAGTAAGCTGTGATCTAAGCTGCGAAGCCAGTTGCACACACAATCCATAGGTTTCTAACCATAATCCTTATAGAAGTCATACTTCAAGTTGAGGGGAGCAATTTGTTCTGGAACTAAAGAGAGATTAATAACACTGAGGTAGTATTTTGAAATTTTTGGATGTGAATAGATAGCTTAGTAAAATCTTAATGTCTAGTAAATAAAGCCAAGAGAATATTATTGGTTATGAAAGAAAGGATATTTCTAAATTCTTGCCTAAATACATTGAAGAGCATTATGTAATTTTTGGCCTCTGCAGTGGAGTTTTCTATTTATCTTCCTTCAGTGCCCTTTTTTCCAAATATCTCAGAAAGTGGCAATCTTCCTGCTTCATGATGGGCAAGGGGATGGACAGGAGGAGCAGTGCCCATGGAGGGGAGCCACAGGTGCGCCCAACTCAGGGCAACTCTGCCGGCCACCGGCAGACCAAGCTCTCCCCATGTCTCGGGACCTGATTTTCTCCAGCCAGTTATGCCAAAGTATAGAACAGACAGTACCACAGTGAAATACAACAATGTGGTTCGAACAGCAGATACACGCCGGACCCAGCTCCTGGCAGGCCTGCAGTCTCTGATGGACCCTTGCAAACATTACTTAAATTCCTTCCCCTGTGACTTTCCCTATGTGACATAAACCCTCCCCACATTATACATCTCTTTTTCTCATTGACATGCCAGGAGCGTGTAGGGATGGCCCTGTCACCGGGGATAGCGAGAGTGGTTTATGTGTGCTGGGCCTTTACGGAAACCTTTGTCCCATTTGGCAAAATTACCGCCGAGTCTTTGGCTCGCTTCACTCCTGCCATCAGTGGAACAAAACATTCCACAGTTGTGGCCATTCTCACTTCCTATTTTGTCTTCATTTTATGAAATCCAGCTTTCCAGTACATGCTTGTTAATTATTTTACTTGTTTATTTTATTTCTGCTCACCAGATTTGATACTTTTTAAGGACTTGTATAATTAACACTCCTTTGTGTGTCTCCAGTAATCAATATTTCCCACTACTTACTATCACTTATCAGGAAATCAATATAATTTAAATTTTTGAATTAAAACAATTAATTTCATTTTCTTATAAGTTCATTTTAGACCTGATGACAATTGATTTTAGTCTTCTAAAAGGAGTTATTGTAATTTTTTTTAAATTAGCAGAGTCACAGTTCAAATCCAAGAATATCTGATTCAATGGCTAAACCCTAATGGTTAAAAAAAATAAAAGTGCCGAAGGCCATCCTTAATACCTCACACATGCCACAACATTACACGGAAAGGCGGGCGCGGGTTTGACAATCACAAGCATCTAGGCCACATGGGAAATACAAACAGAGAGAGCTGAATCTTTTTGGAAAATAAAATTCATAATCTAATTCAAAGCAGTGTGTAAAAGAAGTACAAGTAGTACCTTTACAGGACTCTGAGATAAAGGCACACATGTAAACTATAGCCTTGAAAAAGAAGGCAATCCAACACGTGTGGACCTGGAAGATGTTAAGATAAGTGAAATAGCAGTCACAGAAGGACAAATACTGTCTGATGTCATTCCTGTCACACAAGAAAACACTGGGAGGCATTGGATATGTTTATCAGCTTGATTGTGGTGATGGTATCACAGGCGTATGCATATGTCCAAACTCAACAAACTATACATTCAAATATGTGCAGTTCGTTTTCATGTAAATAATACCTCAGTAGAGCTGTAAAAGAAAAGTACAAAGACATCTACTTTTCTAGGATAAACTACATGTTTATTATGCTAATTAACATCTTGGTCACAAGCAATTTTTAAAAATTCATCCCTTTCAGTGAAGGGGAATATAGTCAATAACATTGTGGTAAGTTTGCATGGTGATGGATAACTACTAGAATTAGTGGGGTAATCACATTGTAAGATATAACAATATTGAATCACTATATTGTATACCTGAAGTTATTATAACTAATATAATATTGTATACCAATGATACATAAATTAAAAATTAAGTTAAAAATTTTTTTCTTTAATATGAACAGACCCATCTGCTGCTCTGACCTATTAGTACCCTCTCCTGTCTTGATTTTCTGTCTATCTACAGCTCTGTTCCCACCTCACTACTTCTTTCTGGTTCTTTCAATGAAATGGCACCTAAAGAACAAATTGCTTCTTTTGTCTGCAGCCGACTTGTTCACAGTGGGGCTCTTGATTTGAACAAACCCGAAGATCTTAGGCTACACAAACACTCAGGGAAAGATATGTTCACAAAGGTTCTGCTCTAGAAAAGTATACATTACTTTCAAAATGCTCTCCCACATTTAGAAGTGTAATTGTACACTTCTTAATGACTGACGTGACATAATGTTTACATGTGTTTTCGCTAACTTACAACAATTTGCAGTAGTGTGTTGTACATTTGGGGGCAACATCTAAAATTTCATAGGAAAAAGAAACTGAAGTCATGTGTTACTCCCCACGTATTTTAAAATGAATAATGCAGTTTACAAATTTCACAATGTTCTTTAATCTGTGCATAATAATTTGTCACTTTCCCTTGCTGGCTGCAGGAATTATTTACTCAGTCACCATGTTGTTTCAGATTTCCTGTTTATTCTTGGTTGTTTCTTTATTTAGTTGGGTTTTATATTGTAGTACTGTATACCAGAACTGTAATGATAAAAAATGTGTTACCTCTGCTTTGTTCAATGCTGTGACCAATGGGCACATGTGGCTATTGAGCACATGAAGTCTGGCCGGTGCAAATGAGATACTGAAATTTTAATTTTATTTACTGTTTATTAATTTAAATTTAAATAGCTAGATGTGGCAACTAATGCTATCCAACAGGAATTTATTGTGAACCACATATGTGATTTCAAATTTTCTAATAGCCATCTTTTAAAAAGTAAAAAAAGTAAAAGAAGTATTAAAAAGATATTTTATTTAACT
>PVJD01008145.1:0-75764 GCA_004026545.1 Mormoops blainvillei | reverse complement strand
CCTGCTCATTCATTACTCATGGGAGTGTAAATGAAAGGTAACTGCATATTAAGGGCAATTTGACAATATTTGTCAAAGTTACAAATGTACATTTCACTCCTTGAACCAGCAATTTTATTTGTCACATGTAAATTCTTAGAACTGTGAAATGATGAATAGATGAGTCCATAGGGTATGATGGTTAAACAAATTATGGTGCATCAATACAAAAGAATGTTATCATTTGTTAAAACCAAACAAACAAATAAACAAGTGTTCTATGCACTGAAAGATTTCTAAGATATGATGTTAAATAAAAATGTAAGGTCCAGCCCTGGCCAGCGTAGTTCAGTTGGTTGGGTGTCATCCTGCAAACCAAAAGGTCGCTGGTTTGATTCCCAGTCAGGACACATGCCTGGGCTTCGCGTTTGGTCCCCAGTTGGAGCATGTGCAAGAGGCAAATGAGCTATGTTTCTCTCCCTCTCTTCCTCCCTCCCTCTCTCTAGAATCAATAAAAGAAAAGAGATTTTAAAAAGTAAGGCCCAGGAAAGTATAATATGCTATAGTTTGTGTGAATTGAGAAAATTAATATATAATATGTACATATACGTAATAATATATTCATTATTATTATTAACGACTGTAAAATAGTCGTTACTGGGAAAGGGACAGTTGGGAACTGGGCAGGTGGAGACAGTCTTGAAAGGAGTCTTCACTCTATATCTTTTTGAACCTTGTAAGTTTTGACCATGTGAATTATTATTACATGTTTAAAAATATAAAATAAAAGCAACACTGATAAAAAACATTCCAAAGAAAAAATAGAGAAACTACTACTGATTGAATTCTATTTATTTATTTATTTTTATTGTTGTTCTGTTATAGTTGTCCCAATTTTCCACTGTTGCTCTCTCCTGACACCCCTCCCCCATGGTCAACCCCCACCCTGTGGTCCATGTCCATGGGTTATTTATACTTGTTCTTTAACTGGGCCCTTCCACTTTTTCCTCCTTTGTCGCCCACCCCTCCCCTCTGGTCCCTGTCAGCCTGTTGCTTATTTCCATGCCTCTGGTTCTGTTTTGCTCAATTGTTTACTTTGTTCATTAGGTTCCTGCTATAGGTGAGATCATATAGTGTTTGTTTTTCACCACCTGGCTTATTTCACTGAGCGTAATACTCTCCAGTTTCATCCATGCTGTTGTGAAGGGTAGGAGCTCCTTCTTTCTTTCTGCTGCATAGTAATCAATTGTGTAAATGTACCAGTTTTCTGATCCACTCATTTACTGATGGGCACTTAGGCTGTCTCCAGCACTTGGCTATTGTAAATAGGGCTGCTATGAACATTGAGGTGCATAGGTTCTTTTGAATTGGTGTTTCAGGATTCTTAGGGTAGAATCCTAGCAGTGGAATTGCTGGGTCAAAAGACAGCTCCTATTTTAGTTTTTTGAGGAAATTCCATACTGTTTTCCACAGTGGCTGCACCAGTCTGCATTCCCACCAACAGTGCACTAGGGCTTGCGCATTTTTAAATTGGATTGTCTTCCTGGTGTTGTGTCGTATGAGTTCTTTATATATTTTGGAGATCAAACCTTTGTCTGAGGTATTGTTGGCAAATATACTCTCTCATACAGTTGGTTCCCTTTTCATTTTGCTGATGTTTCCTGTAGCAGTGCAGAAGCTTTTTAATTTGGTAGTCCCGTTTGTTTGTTCTTTCCCTTTATTTCTCTTGCCCTAGAGGATGTATCGATGAAAATGTTGCTGCATGGGATATCTGAAATTTTACTACCTACGTTTTCCTCTAGGACTTTTATGGTGTCACGGCTTATGTTTAAGTCTTTTATCCATTTTGAGTTTATTCTGGTGTATGGTGTAAGCTGGTGGTCTTGTTTCATTTTTTTTGCATGTTGATTGAATTTTAAAAAATGTCTTTTTTTCACTTAAAAAGTATCTGTCCCATTCTCTCCTCTCCACAATCAGAATATGAGAACAAGTTTTTATAATAAGGGTATTCAATTGATTTATTGTTCCAAGTTTTAAAATTCAGATTATGCTATTGAGATCTGATAAGTTGCATGATATTACTTATAATAATTGCAACTGCAGCTTATTTGCATGTGGAGTTACATTTATACATCTTTTATTTTGTACCTCTTATTAATGTCTCTGGAACAGGTTCTGATAATTAGGATGAATGTAGTAATTAAGGGTCTACTAAAGATGAATTATCATCAAAAAATGCGATGTGAATTTTGATTACTCTATTATGAGCCACTGCTGTTAAAACGATTCATTCTCATTTCATCAAGTGTTCTTGTAGACTCTATTTTCTTAAGGTCTCGCCTTAAAAACTTGTTTTTCTCTTTGAGTATAACAAATGCTGCAAAATGAGGATTTTGCATTTTAAAACAAGGGCAACATTATTCAGTGAATAGTAGTGACACCTGTAATCCTTAGTATCACAGAAAATGGTAATATAATTAGCTTTGGGTTGCAAAAATGACAGATGAAAACCAAATCAGAACACTTCTCCTACTGCTTGGCTTGTTTTAATTGTTCGTGCTCTTCAGTCTACCCTGTTTCTGGAGTTATTTTCATTCCTTACAATACTTATTATCTTAGTATTATAAACGTAGTGGAGTTGGCCATAGTACACCCTCCTTTTATGATCTTTTTTGTAGGGAAAGTCCCCTGAGAGAATTCTCTGGGATATCTGGATTTTCCTGTCTGGTGCAAGCTTTACTGGAGTTACGTTGGTCTATGAAGTCGCATTTTAGTGAGTTAGAGATTTAGCATATCTTGATTTATCCAACTTGCCAAATTAAACTGGTGCTCTACATTCCCTCTGCAAAACACAGCCATGCCCAGAGCTATCCTCCTTGGACTGGGGATAGCTTTTTCATGCACCTTGCCCCTCCTTGGACAGTTGCATATGTACCGTAAGTCTGGGAGCTTGTCTCCCAAAACTTTTAATAGTTTTAATGATCGACCTTTTTACAGCAACTGGTTTTGATGAACAGACCAGTTACAAATGCTCATGTGTCTGATACGAGGATTTCTACTGAACTTGAATTTGAATGTCCAACCTAAGTTTTTTGAGATAGGTAGAAATTTGGTTTTGGAAGAACATAATGTTCTCTTAGGATGCAGGCAAAGTGATTAAAAGGGTTTAAGAAAATATCTGAAATAAGGGCAGGATGAAATGGGAGCAGGAGCAAAATGAAAAAACTGTGCAGCCAGAAGTCGAGTTCTTCCTGTTGGAAGAGATCTATGGTCCACGTCACGTTAACACTCCTCTTCTCTCCCCCATGACTTCCTTTAATAAGAGACAAAGGCTTTCATGCTACATTAAGGATATTTCAGATACAAATAACTGGATATAACACTAGCTTCTCCTAATTTAGTGTGAATGAGATTTTAGGCTTTATGTCAATAACTGAGACTGGTAGGGGTCCTAGAAGATAATGTCTATAAGAAATAAAAAAGAGAAGCACAAACATCAGGCTGGAGCAGGGTGGGACAGGGTGTACCTTCCTGATCTAGTTTAGATGAGGAAAATACTTTTGGCTATTGGATAAACCTATTATTTTTCAATTGTCCACGTATCCATGTCATATTGTTAACCTGAAAACTGAATTCTTATTCATGTTGTGCTTTCGACCCATTTCATGCTGATCTGCTATCACTCTGACATTTCAGTCATCACTGTTTTTGACTAAGTCTATTCATCATGCCATTTTTTCTTACTTTGTCTTGGCTTTACAAAATGGAACAAATGAAATTTATCTTTATTTTTAATCTAGCATGCTTTGGAAAGTAAGTCTCTAAGGCCTAAATGGATACACCATAACTGGAGCACTGCCAAATTATGTGGTTGCTGTTTACCATGACATCATAAAATCATTTTCCTTTTTCTTAGGTTCCTGGAAAAAAATATACTTTTCATTAATGAATTAAGAAATTCAGAGAGAAACAAAGAATACTGGCACCTTATAGGAGGCATAATTTGAGGTCATCCTATAACATCATAAATCTGAGCATTTACTTAAAATTGAGAGGGGTTGTGTGAACCTGCATGTTTATAAGAGTAATAATCTTTTAAAATAAAATTTGAAGTGTAAATGATTCTTTGCTGTACTCTATATGCTTTCATTTATAGAGATACTTGAAAAAATTATTTTCTTTACTTTGTGAAGCTAGGAAATATTTACAGGATGTCTAGAATCCATTTGGGCACAGGCCGTGTGGAGGAGAGAAGACATAATTTTCAAGGTAGCAGGCGATTGCCTTTTTTGGCCTAACCTAGCTCTCCTATTGGACTAAAGCAGCAGGGGACATATTTACAAAGAAAAGGAAACTGTAATCATGTTGATCTTTTGGTTTATTGTCAAAGGTTTTAGAAGGAAGTATTATGTCTCTAAAAAAAAAAGTAAAATAAAAAGAAGCATTAGGCTTACAGTTATTCTTCCCTTTATTCTGGTGAGTGATAAATCTTGTAAAGTTGGTAGGAAGAGCCTCAGATTTTATATTTTGGCTTCTAGGATAAAAGTGGTCTGCTTATTTTAAAACTGGTGGTACAGTTAAAGAAAGCATATTGCATTTTTGTTTGACTTTAAATGTGATGAAATATTTGTCTAGAAGAAAAATATACTTGATTATATAGTATCCTAAAGGCTTTCTTCTTTTCCATCTATCTCCTTACAATTCAAACCAACTATCTCTTATGTCCTATGTCTGGAAGACAATAAAACTGTTGGAAACCTGTTAATAATTAGCATAAAAAAGAGAGAGGGAAATGAGTATAATTTAATATTAATGTATCTTATTCTACTGCTTTGCTTTATAATACCTTTGCTTATGGGGACTACAAAAGCAAATGCAATCGTTGCCAATTCTGCAGGACTCTGCATTCAATGTACAGAATGTTGAGAACAGTAGATATTGTAAAATTTAACTTCATACTTGATAGAAATACAGAGAATACATTCATGTAAAAACCTGACCAAAGACAAAGATAAGTAAATTTTGCGAAAGCTTTTATTTGCCTTTGTATAAAATCAACTTTTACTAAGTTAACTTCTGTTAAGGCAAATACAGAGTACCTCATGTTTAAGTATCAATACTTTGAAGTTGTAGGGACTCATATTCTTATTAAATTGATAAATATTAGAAAAAAAAGAAGTGTCTGCTCAGGTCCTTTCTCCAAAGAGGACACACAGAGGGCCCAGAGACATATGAAAGGACTCTCAACATCACTAGCCATCAGAGAGATAAAATCAAAACCGTAATGAGATACTACTTCGCACTAGACAGAATGACCATCATAACCAAATCAACCAACCATTGCTGGTGAGGTTGTAGAGAAAAAGGAACCCTAGTGCACAGTTGGTGGGAATGCAGACTGGTGCAGCCACTGTGGAAAACAGTATGGAATTTCCTCAGAAAACTAAAAATGGAATTGCCTTTTGACCCAGCAAATCCACTGCTAGGATTCTACCCTACGAATTCTGAAACACCAGTTCAAAAGAACCCATTCACCCCAGTGTTCACAGCAGCACAATTTACAATAGCCAAGTGTTGGAAGCAACCTAGGTGCCCATCAGTAAAGGAATGGATCAAAACACTGTGGTACATTTACACAATGGAATACTACGTAGCAGAAAGAAAGAAGGAGCTACTACCCTTTGCAACAGCATGGTTGGAACTGGAGAACATTATGCTAAGTGAAATAAGCCAGGGGGTGAAAGACAAATACCATATGATCTCATTTATAAGTGGAACCTAATCAACAAAACAAACCAATGAGAAAACTATAACCAGAGACCTTGAAATAAAGAACAAGCTGACAGTAACCAGAGAGGAGTGGGGAGAGGGATAATGGGGGAAAATAGCGAAAGGGTCATCAAGGGACGTGTGTAAAGGACATGGACAAAGCCAAAGTGGGTAGGTTTGAGGGTTGGAGGCAGGGATGGGTGGGGAGGGGGGAGTGGTGGGAGGAAAATGGAGACAACTGTACTTGAACAACAATTAAAAAAAAAGAAAAAAGAAAAAAAAGGAGAATAGGAGAAAATTTGCTGAGCTTATGATATTTGTGTTTTAGTGAGTTCCCTGATCCTGTGAGATTCCCAAAGAAAGTATATTGTTTTAAAATGAATTTGAATTCTTGTAAACAATTCTTTTCTGTATTCCATGTTGGACTTATCCCTACATTGAAAACTACATATTTGTATTGAAAAGCATAACATGAGATATGAATTAAGAGCTGGAATACAGTTTGGATAAAAAGAATGACTAATATTAAAATGGAAATCTTCTAAATCTTAATATAAAAATAAAATTTGTTTTTAATTAGAACTCCTCATAAGCTAGTTTTTTTTCAACCTGATGAAATGTTTTAAGTTTTCTTATGAAGGAATAAATACCTGAAGTTAAGGGTTTTTTCTTTTTCTTTTTTTAATAACAGAGGACTGGAGAAGGAGAGGTTGCTTCACTAGATATGAACATGCTGTAATTTACTTACTGTATTTGAATCAATATGCACTGGCACCAGGACATACCAATGGAAAAGGATCCCAAATCTGAAAATGGATCTTGGTAAGAATGAGAATTTAACATATAGCTAACGTGGTATTTTAAATCATTGGTAAAATCATGGTTTTACAACATATGGTGCTAGCCCAGTTGACTACCCATCAGGAAGTAAATAAAATGGTGCCAGTAACACGCACCATATAGACAAATGTTGGATAGATTACAAAATTAAATTGAATAAAAACATAACAAACATCTTAGAAAATCTAGAAGACCATGGATATAAACTGAGGGAAGGAGAACTTTTATTTTTTAAAAAGTGAGTGGAAAAAAATATTTGGAAAAAATATTTGCACGTACAACACAGATTAATATTTTATAATACACAGAGTTCTTAAAAATCAACAAGGACATAATCCCAGAGAAAAATGGGCAGCGGATTAAACTAAGCAAATCATAGAAAAGCTAATCCAAAAAAACTTATAGGCAGGCAAAAGTAAGTTAAACTAACATGTGTATATTTCTTAGACTGGCCAAAATTAAAAAGAAGGAAAACACTACTTTCTGCCCAGGAGTGGAGAGGTGAGAATATTTTTAGATGTTACTAACAAAAGCGTAAATTATTCCATGCTTTTGGAAAGTAATGGGGTAATGTGTATTAAAAGAAATAAACGCATACTTGACTTTGATCTAGCAACCCCTCTCTTAGGAAACTGGATAGTAGAAGTGACAACACCCATCAAGAATGCATATAGAATATTGGTTGTAACTTTTCTCATTGTGGCAAAGAACTGGAAACAAAGTGAATGCCCAGCATAGCACATTGACACCACAGACTGTTTTGCAGCCATTGAAAAGACTGTGATAGAAGCAAAGCAGGAAACTTGGAAAGATTTCCCTGAGTTATTGGTGAGTGAAAAAAGCAGGATGCCGATGACGTTGCAGAATATTCAAATTTTGAAGTGTAATTAAGATCCCCACACTACAAATATGTATATTTTGTGAGTACTTATAATTTTATCATGTAAGAAACTTTGTCCCCTGGATCTCCTGGGTGGTGATGGTGGTGGTGATGATAAGGGTAGAGGGGAGGAAGAAAAAGGAGAAAGATAATGTATTAGTCTTCCATCGTTATGTAACAAATTAACAAATTTAGAAGCTTAAAACAACATACACCTGTTTTTGCACAGGTTTTACAGGTCATGAGTCAAACCTGCTGACTGGAACCCCCCGCTCAGCGTGGTGTAAGGCTGTGAGAAGGTCTGGCAGGACTGTATTCTTTTCTAGAGCTTGTGGTACTTTTTCAAACTCACATGATTGTTGGAGGAATTCATTTTCTCATGACTGCATGGTTAAGGGTCTTGGTTTCTCACTGGCTGTTGGATGATGACCACCTTAATATCTTAGGGGCTACCTGCAATTTCTTGTCACCAGTCCCTTTTCATAGACAAGTTCACGACATGGCTGTTTGCTTCTTCAAGACCAGAAAGAGAGTCTTCTGTTGCTAAATCAGCTCAGATGCAGTCTTGTAAAAGGAAAGGTAATCACAGGAGCTATATCCCATCCTGTCACCTTTGCCATGTTCTTTTGGTTGGAAGAAAGTCATAGGCCCACCAACACGCCCTGCCCTTAGAAGGCCGTGGACCACTGAAGGAGTCAGGATTAGAATGTGTCTGTCATGGAGAACCAAGCAAACAATGAAAAGAAATAATATTTCAAAAAGACCAAAAGCAAAAACTATTTATATGATCATACTACATAAAACTATATATTAAATATGTTTTAAAAACGAAGACATTTTAAAAAAGAAAATGACTGTCATGTCTCAGATCATTAGTATTAGACATTTCTTCAGGTTCTTTGCAGAACATTATTGCAACGTCCAGTGGATACCATGTACTGCTTTGGTTTTTTCATAAAGAATGTGCCCTGTTGATTTCCTCCATATTTCACCCATTCTAACATGCCCTTAACTGTCAGAGGCTCATTATTTTTGTGTATCACAATGAAAGAAAAAACAATGCTAGTGAAACTAAGCTTTTCTAGCACCATCAATTATAAGACACATGCCAATTTCAAAGATGTGAAAATACATTCATCTTAGATTTGATGAAAATTACTGAAGGTCATTTTCTTCTGAGGAAAGCTCTCCTTAGGTTCCTGCTGGAGATCTTTAGAGCCCAACAGGTTACCTCTGTTCTCTCAGACACCCTTGCCAAGAGCCATTGCTGTCCTTCTATTTTCTTAAAGTGTAAATTAAGAATAACAATAATCACATTTGTTCCAAACAAGGATAAGTAGCAAGGCAATACCTTAGAGAGCAGATAGTATAATGTACATTGTACATTGTATGATATAAAAATATCATATTGTATATCTAAAACTAATATAACATGTTAATGTATACCAAGCATACTAAAATTAAAAAAGAAAGAACAAAATAGTATAACATAAATTTGAATTAAGTTTTGTCAGCTGCATATGTCTGGAAAATATTTTATTTTATTTTATTTTAAGATTTTATTTATTTTATTTTTTTAGGTGGAGAGGAAGGGAGAGAGACGGAGAGGGAAACATCAGTGTGTGGTTGCCTCTTGTGTGCCCCCTACTGGGGACCTGGCCCGTAACTCAGGCATGTGTCCAGACTGGGGAATTGAACCAGTGACCCTTTGGTTCACAGGCTGACACTCAATCCACTGAGCTACACTAGCCAGGGCTAGGAAATATTTTAAATAAGTACAGTGAGTAGATCTAATAATATTTTGTGTGAACAATGTTTTTCCTTAGATAAAATGAATGCTAATCAATCCTAAAAAGCAATTTAAATGAACTATTTCTTAAAGCAACTTTAAATACACTGAAAGTGACTCAATGATTTGCTTGAAAGAGATTATATTTTTTAAAATGAAGGCAATTTACTTTTTTTTTCTTAAAGGCTTTTGTATATTAGGAAACATTTTTCTTATGAGACCTGCAGTGTGCTGGTTTGTTATCTTCCTTCTTTTATACCAGTATAAGAATTAATATTACAAGCTTTAAAATGAGTTTAATATATTCGATAGGCATTTGAAATAATTATAATTTTCCAAAGGAACATCCTAAACTGGCACTTTTAAAAAATTATAGATAGCATTATATGTCTATATTTAGGTTTTTAAAAAATTAGGGATCCTTTGCATACATTAAATATTTTGTAGAACTTAAAGCTTTTCTCTAACCTTCCTCTAAAACTGAATTTCATGGTGCTATTCTAGTTTTCATTAATAAAAGCTTTCACTAGAACTCTAAGACTTTGTTTACATTTCTTGTTTCAAAGTAACCTGAAGCTATCTTGTGTTGGAGTTTGCTTTTTGCTTCAGAAATCAGTGAGTCATATCAGACCCAGCTACAAGCTAGAATCTAATTTTCAGTCACCTTCCATACCTTCCATGTGTGGATGCCCTACCGATTTCCAAGGCAGAGACCAGCAGCAGGAGAGCAAGATCAGCTACCCAGTCATACTTTGTCAGCCTTACCGTCTACCATTGCAAGCGGTAACTTTTCTTTCTCTCAGTCTTCGATCTTGAACACTGCTTGAATTATATCCTTGTAAGTCTTCCTAATTCCCTGTCTCCCTTTTGTTTTCCTCTTGCACAGGCAACAATAGATGCCAGTGTTATGGCACATGTTGCTGTTTATAAATGAGAAAGGGTGTTTTTATTAGTCAGTATAAATGATTGGGTTCCTTTTCTTCTGAGCTAGAAGTGCATGACAGCTTGGTCTTATAACCCTGGATCCTTTAAAAATACATCTTGGCTTTATGATATTGCATGATATTGACAATTTAAAAACAATGTAAACTGATCTCACATTTTTATGTTCTTCTGTTTCCAAGTCTGTTCTCACATAAAGGCTGGAAAATTTATGCTCTCTCAGCGCTAGTGAGAGGGCCCTGTGTCCAACCAGCCAGCCAGCCAAGAGTTATTTCCCCAACCTAACATAAATGGGGGCTACCTCGATATAAACTCTTATCATGGTAGTTTTCCTGCACTTAAGCAAGTGCCCCAAACTCAATCTCATCTGTCAAAAATCCAAAGGAGGCAACAAATATTTGGAAGAAATAGTCAAAGAGAGTCAAGCTAACTACTTAATTCTCCAGTTTTTATACCTGTATCACGTTGGACCACAAGAACACCTTGTGCTCCTGGAGGACTACCTCACTGTGACTTCATTCCAATGTATTTTATACGATTTTGTCTTAGCCAGCTCCAATTACTATAACAAAACACCATTGACTAGGTGGGTGGTTTAAACAACATAAATTTATTTCTTATAATTCTGGGGGTTGGATGCCTGAGGTCAGGGTGTCAGTATGGTCAGCTTCTGGTGAGGACTGTCTTACTGGCTTGCAGACAGCCACCTCCTTGCTGTATCCTCACGTGGTAGAGAGGGGAAGCTCTGATACATCCCCCTCCTTCTTATAAGGGTATTAAACCCTTATGGAGGAGTCATTCCATGATGTTATTTAAAGCTAATTACCTCCTAAAGGCCCCATTTCCTAATACCATTACGCTAAGGGTTAGTGCTTCAACATGAATTTTAAATCTATTTTCTTTAAAAAAAAGTGTTTAAAACATAGCCTTCAATTCTTGTCTAAGATAGGGCATTTGCATATCTGGAAGTGGGTTAACCAGTTTATAATATTTAATCATTTATAAATGAAGCCATTAATTAGATTTTCAAATCTTGTCTTCCAAAGTCATACAAATGTGCAATCCTCTCCTGAGGCTATTTCCATTTTTAAGTAAATGCATTATAAATGAGCAAACCAGAGGACTGTGCATTAACTGTAATTCATATCCTGTGAATTTCAGACTAAATCAGAAACCTCATTTTTCTCCAGGAGGCATCGCCATACAGTTCTTGTCTGCCGCCCTGAACTTACTTATGTGGACATCAAATACTTTGAAGTCCTCAGGAATCTTATAACTGTTGGAAAAACAATAAGCATCTTGCCGCATTCACACAAAAATCAAGCTTTAAAAATTCCTTTTGGAGACCTAAAAGTATAACACACTGAAAGGGAGAAACAATAGATTATTTGTAGAATGATAATCAAAAATTAAAAGAGAAGTTGCTTTAAATGGTTGCAAATATTTAATACCTGAAATTGCACTTATTTCTGGTGTCAACTGCAAATTTGAGAACCCCCAAGATCAACCCTAGGTTCAATAATTCACTAGGAATCACAGAACTCAGCTGGGCCATTATACTTATGGTTATAATTTATTACAGCAAAGGATATAGATTAAACAGAAATAAGGGAAGAGGTTCAGAGCGCAAGGCAGGGGGGTCCCAGGCAAAAGCTTCCAGTTACTCTTTCCCAGTGGAATCTTTGAGGGCAGCGCTAACTTACACGGCAGTAACGTCTGACCACACTTATGGTGTATTGCTAACAAGAAAAACTTATTGCGGCTTGGTGTTCAGAGATTTTATGGGGCTTGATCATGTGGACACCCACATGGCTGATGTTAATCTCCATCCAGCCCCTCCAGAGGTCGAGCTGATACTATGGGGCTCAAGCCTCCCCCAGTCATGAATCGCATGTAACATAGACTATCTGACATGGCCCAATGTTCCCAAGTAAACAAAAACACTCTGATCAGGCCAGAAATTCCAAGGCCATAGGGATTACCCCTCAGAATCTGAAGGCACAGCCAAACCTCTCTTTGGCAAGGTTTATCTTTTATTGCACACCAGCAAACTCTGGAATCCCAATCATAGTTCCTTCCAAGGAAGTCTGACATAAGGTACCGCTCACTGGGCCAGGGGTCAGCACCCATAGAGATCTGCTGGCTCCCAACCTTGGATACACACTGGGCTTTCTTATGGGCACTTGACTTCGCTGATGTTTATGTCTGTATCCCCTGGTCCCAGGGATTCTAGTTGAATTTATCTGGGGAGGTCCAGAATTGGTATATTTTTAAAGTTCTCCAAGTAATTCTATTTTGGGGAACCACTACATGAAGTAGCTGGGGTAATTCTGCCTAGTAAAGATGTTCTCAGGAGCATGGTGCTCATGTTAGGGAGTCTGAATAAAATAAAGAATCGCCTCTAGAATTGGGTGTAGATGAAGATACAGCCTGAGGAGAGGAAGTACAGATAGAGAAGATAATAATAGTAGATGCCCATAAATTGTTCCAGGGTTAAATAGTTGAAACCTTATTCTAGCCGCTGTGCCAAATTGTTTAACACATAAATTAATTTGCTTCATTTTTATAACAGCCCTGTGAAATAAGTGCCATTATAATTTTCATTTGATAGCTGAGAAATGACGTATTAAAGTTAAATCACTTGTTCAACATTGTTTATGGCTTATATCATTAATAGTGCTTTTAATAAAACTTATAAATTGGAATAAATATATTTAATCTATTAATAGGGAAGTTGCTCATTCAACATTGGTGATAGGTTGTTTTGTATTGCTTCTACATTTCTCCAAGTGTCGTAATTTTATCTTCCCAATTTGATGATAAGTTTTATCTTTCTAATAAGATATGAGATATAAATAATCAGCTATTATATTTTGTTTCTATCCCTTACTGCTCCTGAAACAGGAGGAGAACTGATCCTGTTATTTGAGAGGGAAAAAAATTGATATTGAGGATGATACTTAGGAAGGTCAATGATTTGAAGTTACTCATTAGTGGGAGTAGAACCTCAATCTACTGGCTTTTATCCAGGAAGCTTTCACTGGGCCCTATTCCATGGAAATGGAAAAGAAATTTATGTGACAGTTTCATACATCTCATATCGCCTACCATAGCTACAGAGTTTTGGGGAATATTAAAAATGGCATGAATCTGCATTCCACTAAAATGAATTTTTAGGAAAATAGAGTATTCTAATTAGTCAAATATTCTTGCTCATGAAGATTTTCTGTGCATGTCGTATAGAAATTATCTATTTAAAAATTCCTTCAATATTAAAACTATAAGGACATGTTGTACCCTTGTTTAATAATTTATCGGGGTTTTTTTAACAATAGTTTGGAATGACTACCAAGCTATGAAAAGACATGGAAAAACCTTACCTGTGTATTACAAAGTAAAAGAAGCCAGTCTGAAATGAACATGTACTGTATGGTTTCAATTATATGACACTGGAAAGGGCAAAACTATAGAGACAGTAAAAGTATCACAGGTCTAGAAGTGATCCTGGTAAAAAACACTGGGGGGCAAGAAGGATAAATGTGCAAAACACAGAGGATTTTTAAGACAGTGAAAATCCTCTGCATGAGGTCATAATGATGGGTACACAAGGCCTGTCAGGGAAAAGCCCAGCCATTGTTAATATAACAAGAACGGTTTGCATGACATTTACGTAACCTGGCAGCCAAAGAGAGTGGGTTAAAATGCTCATGCGTGAAAAGTGACGACTTCGCTGTACTGGTCAGTGGGGGTGATAGACGCCGTTGTGCAAGCTGTGTACTGTGGGGCCTCACATTCAAAACGACTGAGTAGAACAATGAATCTGCATCAAATTTTGTGTTAAGCTTGAGCATTCCTCCATGGAAACTATTCAGATGATTCAGAAGGCCGCAGCTATGGGCAACTGCTGATTGGCAGCTTCATCAGGACAGCGTGCCCACTCACGCATCACGGCTGGTGACAGAGTTTTTGGTGAAACATCAAATCACCCAGGAGACTTAGTCCCCCTACAGCCCAGATTTGGCACCCTGTGACTTCTGACTTTTCCCAAAACTAAAATAGCCTTTGAAAGGGAAGAGATTTCAGACCATCAGTGAGGTTGAAGAAAATACAACCAGGCAGCTGATGATGCCTGGGAGAACTGTGTGAGGACCCAAAGTGCCTGCTTTGAAGGGGACAGAGGTGTCATTGTCCTGTGTACAATGTTTCTTCTATCTTGTATCTTCTTCAATAGGTGTTTCTATTTTTCATATTAGATGGCTGGACACCTTCTGGACAGACCTCGTATGTCATCATATGTTTGTCCAACCCTATAGAATATACAACACCAAGAACAAACCATAATGCAAACTAGGGATTTGGGGTGGTTCTGATGGCTCAGTGTAGATTCATCTATTGTAATAAATGTACCAGTAGACAGAGTGTATTCAGCCTCCTCCATCATGCAATTTATTTTTAGTACAACCCAAGTGGCAGCTTCTTAGATGCTCAATAGGTGTACTGGGTTATCTTTTATTCTTAGATTTGATATAATTGGCTCCAACTTCTAATCCACTGTCCCTTTTTATATCTTCAGTTTGATGAAAGCCAGTTACTATTGGGCTTGAGCTCCTGATGTGGTTTTATTCTTTCAGTCTATTGTTCCATTTATCTTCTGCCTATAATTTCTTTCCCATGCTATCTTGTACTACTATTCTGTTTGTAAATCCCCACCATTGTGCAAAGTTATTCTGCTTCTGAATTACTGTCGACATGGTCTTTTCTTTTGAAAACTGTTGTTGGATATTTCGGACAAAAAAGTTTACATCGCAGGACAGCATACTGTTTAAAATCAGGTAATAGATATTTGTATCTGTTAGGTTTTTCTCCATAACAAACCACCTCAAAAACTGAAGCTGACAATCATTTTATCATTGTCCTGAGTCTGTGGGTTGACCATGTAGGTCTATAGCCATCTGAAATCTGGTTGTTTCAGGATGATCTCTCTCACATATGGGGCAGATGGTGTTGGCTGTTGGCTGGGGAGAGGGGGTGACTGTGCCATGTCCCTTCATCATCCAGCACACTAGCCTTCCTTTCAATATGGTAGCAGCAACAGAGTTCTGAAGAATGGCAAGAGACAAATCTGTAATACACAAGTTCTTTTCAAATAATGCTTATGTCAGATTTGCCTTGACCAAAGCAAGACACATGGACAAACCCACAACTGGTGCAAGAGGGGAACCCTCAGGGGAGTGATACAGAACAGGGAGTTATTAAGCCAATTTTTAAACAATCTGCCATGCACTGTTTAACTTTAATCTGTTCTTTTTTTATTGGTCATGATTTCTTAGAAGACACACGTATCCCATTGCATTGCTAGGCTGACTTCTTTGATGTCTTTTCTTTCCTCCTTGACTCAGTAACTCCATTGTGCCTATCCTCTATTTCATTTCTTCATTTTATGCAAAGCACTTTAGCTCATTTTAAACTCTTTTCAAAATTTTTTCTGAAGCGAAATAAATCCAACATTCAAAGTCCCAATTTTTGTAAACAAAACTGCTGATGAGATACATTTAAAAATAAAAAGGCTTTCTGCATGATAGAAATTCAGTAGACAACTCAATCTTTTTCTCATAGCCACGTAAGTATGAAGCTGAAACAATTCTCACAAGATAGTAATAGTACTTTTATGTATTCAGTGTATAAATAAGGTTAGGGATTTTTTAGCCACTTACAATATTTTGGGTCCTCCATTGTTGAAAAATTTTTAGTACAGCTGGAAAAAAAAACAACCTTTCAGAAAATGAATACTCCTAAACTGACTGGTACAGAAAGAGAGCTGTGCTGATGAGGATGAAAGGAAGCATGAACGGTTTGAAATATGTTTTTTAAAAAATCAAGTTGTATGAAAGTGCCCAGTTTTATTTTAAAATCCGAACAGAACTTGGCTGCAGAGTTTTAAAATCTAATTACTGCTGACAGCAACTCTAAAGCCTGAAAAATTTTACTTCTAGACCGATTTTGCTCTTGGGCGTGCCATTGGGCTGTGCACTCAGACCGGGCTCTCAGAGACCTCCCTGTCTCGCTGAGGCAGCGACCAGAGGACCTGGGTATAGTCTATGTAATTTCACATTATGATTTCTATAGAGGAGGGAGAGTCTAGGGATCTGGAAAATAAAATTATTCAGCAATATAATCACATAGCATGTGTGTATCAATAACAGGCATAACTGAACTTCTCTGATACCTATGGCACCGGGATATATGCTTCAGTGGGATTATCTGATAAAATGCAGATATTCAGTAAAACTGGAATTTCAGATAAACAACAAATAATTTCTTTTTGGTAAAGGTATTGCATTGGCGATATCTATGCATCTATGTTAAAAATTATTCATCTGAAATTCAGATTTAATGGGGGAATTCTGTATTTTTACTTGCTATTTCTGGCAACCTTATCAGCTTAGAACAATATGAAGTTTAAGAGTCAGGACATATTATACCTAAAAAGTAATAATATAAGGAAACATATTGTTGTGGGTTTAACACATGTATCCACAAATCCTTTGACACTTTCATTGAGAGGTGAGGCCTATGTCTTTTCCCTTAAACCTAGTCGGATTAAGGGGTTTGCTTGTTACCAGCAGAAAGCAGAGGAAATGCTGTTGCTTGGCTACTGAGACTGGGTCATGAGAGATGTTATAGCTTGTGCAGGTTCTCACCGCTGAAACCCTGAGCCACTGGGTGTGAAGACTGACCGTGCCGGGGCCAGTACGCTGTGAGGAAGCCAGGCCACAGGGCGGGGCTCCAGCAGGTGATTTCGTTCAAAGCTCCAGCTTAAGTCCCACTAAGGTTTCTTCCTTAATGGTTGATGCTTAGAGGCATGTGTGTACAGTCACCTCCAGATGATTCTAGACCTCAGCCACTGACTAACTACCAGCCAAAGCCCAGACATTGCAGAACAGGGATAAACCATTTCTGTTGTGTCCGATCTCCATTCTTGACCTAGATCATTCAAGAGCTTAATAACATGGTTATTTTGGGATAATTTGTTGTTTTGCAGTAATAGCAAATGTAATACATATGTGAAGTATAAAGTGAATGGCTAACGTAATTTGTGCTGCGAGAGTTTAGAAAAGGAAGCAGTCGTTAAAGACTGTGGGAGAGGGCCTTGGCTGCTCAGCCCCTCCCCCACACCAGAAGGGCAGAGCTTGATAGGAAGTACAGGACCCGAACAATGGGAAAGGAAGGCGTGAAAGCAGAGTTAACTGCAAAAGATCTTTGTTCTTTTTCTTTACAATGTCTTTTCTTAGAATAATTGCAATTCAAAATGAATCAGCTTACAAAGCATTTGAAAAAAGCTTAAGGGTTGAATGGAAGAAGGCATGAATTAAACTTCTGTCTTGATTTCTGAACTATGTTTTGGAGCATTTAAAAATGAAGCTATTGCGGTAGTTCATAGGACTTAATAGTCTTTAGAGACACTGATAAACTGCGAAACAGATGGCAGTAATTTTGAATTGGTCACCTACCAGGCTGACTAAATGACTGAAATTTCACATTTCTTTAAAATTTTGAAACAAGGGCACTCAAAAGGACAAAAATGTTTTATGAGAGAACAAAACAATTTGGTGAAAAGAGACCTTTCTTTACATGCTTTAATGACTTTAGAGCTGTCTCCAAACTGCTAAATGGCCAAAGATAAAAGCAAAAGAAAACATTTTGCCTCTATCTGTGGAGGATTTTTTGAGAGCCACCATGCGCAGCTATTGTGGGAGGGATACAGCTGCAGGCTGAATCCTTTTCTTTGAGGCCTTTACAATGTCAGATGTTTGTAATGTAAAGGTTGTCTGTACATTACTCAAAACAAAGCTAAAACCTAGAGATTTCTATTTATCCATGCAGCAGTGTATTTCTTAGTCTGGGAGCAGACTTCTGGGAAGATGGTGAATCAGGGGTTGCTGAAAGAGCTCCCCTCACCCCCTTACTGCATTTTTTACTCTCTGCCTCTCTGACCTGGACCCTTCCTGGGTCTCCCCAGGACCCCTCAGTCCTCGTGCTGTGACCACAGGGGCAGAGTCTATCAGCTCCTGCCTCCCTGTGCTTTATAGAGTCTGTCCACACTGGTTTCTCTGCGTTTTCTCCATATTATCCTCTGAACCTATTGATGGCACCTCCACACGTGCCCATCCAGTTGTACTTCCCCTTAGCCACGCACGGCAACCACATGGGGTCTTCTAGAACAGGTAGCATACTAACAATTCCACAGTCTCCAAAGATTGAAATTCCTTAGAAATCCCTAGTTTTTGATATGCAAAACATTTCTCAGAACCTCACTTAAATCTGAGAGGGACCCCAAATCCTTTTAGGTCATATGTTAGATTCCTTGTATGAAAAATTCTTATTCTCCACCCATCATTGCATCTATAAAAAAAACAAACAAACAACACATCAGTTTTTTAGTTACTCTACAACTTTCATTGGAGACATTGGTATTTGACTTTTTTGTCCTTGCCCAAGTTCTAGTGTTTTCTCATCCATCCGTCCATCCCATTTGGTATTCATTGTGGACAGCTCCTATCATACCATAGCCTCATGGTTACTTGTAGTTCTCAACTTCGATGTCCTTATTTCTTTTTCAACTTAGTTACCTGGCACAGAGTGAACCTTATGTTAAATAAAAATACTTAAAATATAAATTAATTGTTAAAAATATCTCTGGACTTGGGTAACAGATGGGATCATATAACAAAACTCAAATTTCATTGGGCCTTATCTCCGCTGATGATGTGGTACCTTTATGCCCCTGCAAATATTCACCCAATTAAGTCTTCAGTCATCCTGAAGATGGGTGGTGGCGGCATCTTATACATGCATTAGAGCCTGTCAGGTGCACTTACTGCACATTGTCTATCCTCATTTTCCTCTGTCACTGCATGAGCTTCTCAGTCTGTCTTGTGTAAGGGGCTGCTTGTCAGTGCTCTACCTGCAGGTACCCCCTGTGAAAACCCCTATGTGCATATCGAATATCCATTCTCTTTGAATTTCCAAAGCTGCCAAATCCTGAGGTGGAGATGGATGTAACCTCGGTTAGACTTTTGTCTTGGAGACTTAAGTTACACACCTTACACCCGTCCTATCTCAGATATTCCCTCATGAAACAGTTTATTCAGCTTTCAGTTTCATTTGATTGTGCCGTAGGTTTATAGCAGTGGTTCTCAACTTTGTGCATTAGAATCATCCTTTTAAGTCACCCACTTAAAAATGCTGATACCCACCCCAGATTCTGATTTACTCCTTCTGAGGTGGGCCCTGGCCTTAGGGATTCTACAGGGCTGTGAGGGTTGGAAATCTCTGGGGTTTTTTTATAGGCATTGACAGGAGGATGACACTGCTCATCTCCCTACCGTTCCAGTCTTTATTCAAGGTGCTGTGCTGCCAAAATAGTGGTTCTCCTCCTTCAGAGCAAAACAAATAACCCTCACCCTCCAGCAAATCATATCAGTGCACCCGCCCTGTGGTCAGAGATGTCTGAATTAGAGTCCACAGCAGTTTTTATAAGGAAAGAATTCCAAGCAGAAACTCCTGGGGGAGAAGAGGTCAGGCTTTCTGATGTTGGAGGTTTCCCCATTCAAAGCTATAAGAAAAGTCTTTGGCCCAGTCTTGAAGAGGGTTGATTAGGATAGAAAAATAAGCACATTTTACCTCATTTTCATCTTTGACCCATTTAATTTTCCTGTTCACTATATGGAAACACAGTTAATGTCACATATTACGTTAAGTCTGTATTTGAATAGATTTCTCAGTTTTCAGGGTCACAACTTACATTGACCATGTGAGAATCACTTGAAGAGTCAATCAATTATGCAATTTTCTCTGAATAATCTACATATGGATTTAGTGATGATAATGAAGTCGAAACCTTAGGGTCTCTGGAAGGGGCTCTAGAAATGTATTTATATACTCATATGTTTTTGTAAAATTGGTATAAGAAAGGTGATTTTCTCTTAAGAAGGGTCCCCTTCTCCAAATCACAGGAGCTTCAGGCCTTGTTTAACCCCGAGTATGTGGACTCCTTTAGAATAGTACAAGATGGGACTTCCTCCACATGAAACAGTTCTTATTTTAATTGTCTTTACCTTTCCTTTTTTTTTTGAAAATAATAACAAAGAAGCTTTCAAACAGGGTTGATTTCAAACCAATACATGGCACTCACCACATACACTTGTTAAACTGTTGAATTGCCGCTCTACCTGATAAACAACCACCACCTCCAGCCCCGAGCGTCCTCTGCTTGCCATTTCATCTAACCTGGTTGGTCCCCTCAAACGCACACGTCTTCTCAGGACCCAGCATCTGCTATATCAGGGAGCCCTCCAGGGCCCTGGTCCACTGCTATGGACACCAGCATCCATTCGGATAGGTCAGTGTCGGTGCTAAATCAGTTATGAAATATATTGAACATCACCTGTGCTTAAAAACACAACTTTGAAAAACTTCTGTAGTTATATATCATAGGTAAGAAGACTCAATATTTAATAAAATATCTGTATAGAAGAGGTGATCCTATGAAAAAACATCTTTTAGAAATTATTTTTGGAAATTTGTTTTGGGTCCATTTAATACCTGGTTTATACATGAGTAAGAAAAGTTGTGTGGTGTGGAAGCCAGATCTTAGATTAGTCAAAAAGAATTTGAGGAATACCTTAACAGAGCTTCAGTTTGCAGCTAGGATGTTTCCTAAAATATCCTGAAAGAAGGGAGCCAGCTGCTAGCACAAAGGAATACTGCTCAGCAGTCCCTGCGTAGGAGTTGCTCTCGGGCCTGACAGGGAGCTGGTACAGATATTCAACAACTGCTTGAATTTTTATTTATTGCTTTTAGAGAGGGGGGGTGGGGAGAGAGAGAGAGAAAGAGAGAGAACGGGGGGCAGAAATAGCAATTAGTTGTTCCACTTATTCATACATTCATCAATTGATTCTTCTATGTGCCCTGATTGGAGATCAAACTGCAACCTTGGTGTGCTGGGACCATGCTCTAGCCAACTGAGCTACCCAGCCACAGACCAACAACTGCTTACATTTTTACCAAGAAATACACTGGGGAAAGTGCCATACTTAAACTCTATCTAGAGATGATCCACAATTTTAGGTTTAGAGAGTTATAAACTCATGGCATTCTTTGCATAATTTGGCACCCTCAAAGTGAATAAATCATTTGGGTCATATTTAATGCACATGAGTGTTGAAAGTAAATGAAAAATAAATTTATGATTAGGTTGTTAACGTATAAGCTCACTTTAGAGTATAAATTATAGCAGAAACTTTAGAAAGAATAATCCCACCTTATTATTTTCAGATATTTTTATTTGTGAACTGAAAAGAATCTATGGTTATGCTGTATTTATAGACTTGATACTTTGATAAGTTTAATTATTAGTAAACATAAATATAAGCAGCAAAGGGGATAGGTGAAAGGTACTTTTGGGTAGGAAAAGTGACTTCCATACATTTTCAAGGTAATTTTATTTGAAGTTTCACAAATGGCCTGAAAGTACACCAGGTAATACTCAAATCTGTAGATGCCCGGAGGCCACTAGCTTTTCTGAGTAAACACTCATCCACCTATTCATTCTCAAAAATACTGCTTAGGTACTTAACACGTTCCAGGCACTGTATTGCATTATGGAGATGAAAGGATGAAGATGACACAGTCCCTGTCCTAAAGGGCATAGTCCCAGTGATGGAGACAAACAGGTAAATAAACAACTCTATTCAAAATACCATGTAAGAGTTCTGCAAAAATGAATTAACCACTGTATGTAATTATACATCTTCTTTAGTCTAAGATGTTGCTTGGCAGAAACTGCAAAGGAGTTTTCAAACCCACCACAGATTCTCTCCCACGGGCACGACTGACTCATCAGTAGCGATCGTTTTGTCCTGTGTGAGATGGAGCTGCATCGTGCTCTCTTGGAGTCCAGGTTCTTAGTACTTCATTGGAACAACAGGGCAGTGAAGGGGATTCCCTTTGATCTCCCCAGTGTCTCCCATTTTTCTGGTCCAGCTGTGTGGTCTTCTGCTCACGTTTCTGAGACAAATAATATCTGTTCCCTGATCCTTTAACAATGAAAGCAAACTTAACCATAATTGGGGTCAAGTGCACACTTGCCCAGTTTGATTCCTGGGTTCTATCCCAATTTCCACCAGTAGGTGGTAGGGAAGTCAAACAGAGTTAACTTTATAATTGTTTAGGGCTGAGAACACAAGTATAATGATTTTGATGCTTGTAGGTAAATATCACCTTCTATGTTTATAACAACACGTTTAGATATAGTTCTCACTTTATTTGCCTTGTAAAATCTGTGTGTTGTTTTGAATCACATTTTTAGTCTAGTTTCAAGCACTAGCATTGTAGTTATTAATGTGTGTTTGTGTGTGTCGATTTGCCTTACTTAAAGCTTACCTAATGCAGACATAATCTTTACAGCAGAGAAAAATATAATAACAAATCTTTAAACATAGTTCACATGTGCTAATATTAATATCTAGGAATATTTTAGTACTAGAATAAAAATATCTGAGAGTCCAGTTATCCAATTTCTTCATTTCTTTAAAAAAAAGATATTTATTTATTTGTCTTTAGAGAGAGTAAAATTGAGGAGGAGAGAGAGAGAGAGAAAGAGAAACACGGTGGCCCTTTCATTGGCTCCCATCTGGGGACCTGGCTTGCAACCCAGGCAGGTTACCTGACTGGGAACCAAACAACAGGTGACTTTCAGTCTGCAGGACGACTCCCAGCCCACTGAGGTTCACCAGCCAGGGCATTTATTTCATTTCTTATTCTGCAAATAAGCCAAAAGGGACGGGAACTTACTGACCATATCAGACACTTACGGTCTTTTTTCCACCCTTTTTTCCAAGTAGTTTTATGTAAGGCCCTGCATGTACAAAGGTTAAGAGTAAAGGAAACAAAGGCTAATCAGGGTAGAACATCAAGGCAATTTCCCTTAACTGGCAAACTTTCTGCATAGTATGTAGGGCCTGTAAAATTTCATTTTAAATCAACTTTGTACCGAACACCCCCATGAATTATCCTGAAGAGAAATTATTTTAAAGGACCATCTTTGTTTTCATCAGAACTTTGTTTTTTAGGAAGGCTTCTGAGAAAGCATTTCTTCTGTTAAGTATTTTTCTTAGTGAGGAAAGTGTTTCTTTGTAAACTTTTGTTTCTTTTCTCTTTCGTATACCAAATATTTTCTTGATTTCAGTGGCTATTCTATTTCAGTGAAGTACTGAAAATAGTCATGACAAATGATTCTCTCTTGATAATCTATTTAAACATTATCATAGGAATACATATCTGGCAATAAGAATTAGAAGCTATTTTTCTTTTGTAAAGTTAGGAAATAAAGTTAGCTTGCCTTTAACTATGCAAATCAATAAATTTGATACATGGGATATTTATTTGGCAATGTATGTGGTGTTAACTTGAAGTCCAAAACAATATTTCCTTTTAAAACTCTGGTGTGTCATCATAAATTACATTGTTGAAAAACTTATTTGACAGGAAGATAGAGGAGACTTTCAGATCTTCCCAAATCCACACATAAAAATAAGCACAGTAACTAGATAGTAAAACCAAAAATGTTCATGGACAACATTTATAATAAAATCAGGTGACGTGATATTTTCTTGTGTCCCCAAAGTGAAATCACCAAATTGTCTCTGTTTACTTTGTGTGTCTATCCCCATCTCAAGGAACACTACATTATTTTTCTATTGCTGTTGCAATAAATTACTATACACTTGGCAGTTTAACACAACCCAAATTTATTATCTCACAGTCTGTGGGTCAAAAGTCTGGGTGCCAGAAGCACAGAGTGGCTTAGCTGTTTCCTGTGCTTCAGGTCCCCCACACAGCTGAAATAAAAGTGTCAGCAGGTCGGGGTTCCCTTCTGGAGGGGAGCGGGGCGGTGCCAGGGATCTGTTCCCAGGCTCCTGGGTTGTTGGCAGAATTCGGTTCCATGCAGTTGCAGGACTGAGGTCCCTCTTTCCTTCCTAATCGCTGGGGGTTGCCCTCCTCTCCTAGAGGCCTCCCTTCAGTCCCTGCACACCTTGCGTCTTCTCATGCTGCTATGTCTCTTTGTTTCCTCTTCTTCTGCCACATCTTTCTGACCTTTTTGCTTTGCTCTTTTAATTTTAAGAGCTCAAGTAATGAGGTTGGGCCCATCTGCATAATCCAGGATAATCTCTCTCTTTTAGGTCTCTAACCTTAATTTTAGCTGCAAAGTCTCTTTTGCCATGTGACATAAGACATTTATAGGCTCTGGAGAATAAGGTGTGTAAGCCTTTGAGAGGGACATTATTCTACCTCCCACATAGATAAGTTTGTAAATTTATTTTTCTCATAAGCTGTATTTCTCCGAAGTTTAAACAGGAAGTTACTCTGTATTATTTTGAATCTGAATTTTTTCTTGGGGAATCATTTCAGTCTGTTTTCTGAGGACTTGGGTCTCTTTATCAGACTCTTAAGCCCCAGTTATTCTGTCTGATCTGGTAATGATTACACATCTTCCCCACTTGACCTCCTCTTTCGAGAACAACTAGATCTGGGTCTACCTCCTTTTCCCACTTATATACATCCAAGAAACTCTCCAAGATCTCACCTGCTTCTTCTAGGTCAGTCTCCTGCTTCCTTTCTACCATCTTTCATTTTCTTTCATTATCATGCTCTTGTCAAAGCATATTTTTACAGCTAATTCATTTGCTTCTTATTTTTCTGAGCAAATATGATTCTAGAGACAGAGTGTTCCTGGCACAGTTCTTTTTAATTGCCTACTTAACTGTTGTAATTTTAATGATTTTCTTGAGTTATCTCTCTTTCAACTGAAGAAGATGACATATTTCCTAATAATAAGGTCCTATGGTCATGGATTACCTAACTAACAAATTAGAGCCAATGTAAAACTATTATGTTGTATGTATGCATGTGTGTGTGTATGGTATCTTCTAGCCTGCTGACAATCTGAATATAAGAATCTAGCATTTTTTCTGTCCATAAAGATACACTAAATTGCTGGGACCCCACAATGTTAGAATATCATTTAACTCTTTCTAAATTATGAAACTTTTTATATCAGAAACTGCAATATCCAAGTATTTTCTTGGTATTCATATAATAGTCCTTATTCCTGTGTCTCAAGGAATAAGGACTATTGTTTGTGTTTTATTTTACTGATGGTTTGACCAATATTTAACCTTTTTCTTATCCCTGTAGAGTTCAGAACCAACTGAGACATAGAAAAGGGAGCTGACAGGTAGATATCAAGATATCAGCTTCATAACAGGTGGAAACTGGATTGGAGGTTGCATTGTAGATGTACTGGTATAATGGGCTTTCAAACATGCCACCCTTGACTTAACCATCCAGGAAGTGGCAAATCTAGGCAATGTAAGTTCCTAGCACTGTACAAATCTTAGCACTGTAAGTTCCGCATAGGGCGGAGAGCAGCCTAGGTTGTTCCCTCTCTGTTGGCAGGATGATCCAAAATAGAAAACCTCAAACATGCTAAGTTAATGAAACTCATTTCTTTACCCAGATTCATTAATTAGGTAAGTCATTCCCCTTCTTATAAGAAGAGTGAGTAATGAGGGAGTAGAGAGACATCAGGGAAACATGAAACAAGAGGAATAAAGATTTCTCCTCCCATCCACCAATTAATGAAGATGCGTGGGATTCCTAACACAGACAAGAGTTTTTTCACCGCCATCCCCCCGTAAGTCAGTGAAAATAGATACTGAGACTGTAGACATGTGAAAAAATGCTCAATGTCACTAGCTATCAGAGAGGTGCAAATTTAAACCACAATGAGATACCACCTCACACCTGTCAGAATGGCCATCATTAATAAATCAACAAACAAAAAGAGCTGGAGAAGATGTGGAGAAAAGGGACCTCTAGTGCCCTGTTGGTGGGAATGCAGACAGGTACAACCACTCTGGAAAACAACATGGAGTTTCCTCCAGAAAATTAAAAATGGAATTGCTTTTGACCCCGTGGTTCCACTTCTGGGAATATATCCAAAGAATCCCGAAACACCAGTTCAAAAGAATATATGCACCCCTATCTGCATAGCAGTGCTATTTTTAATAACCACAATTTGGAAACAGCCTAAGCACCCATCAGTAGATAAGTGAATAGAAGTCAGTGGTACAGTTACACAGTGGAATACTACATAGCAGTAAAAAAGAAGAAATTCTTACTTTTTGTGACATGAATGGAACTGGAGTCTATTATCAGTCATCAGGTATGAAGGGATCCCATTACAGATCTCCCTCACAATTCAAATCTCACTGTTCAAATCTTTATATAGAGTAACAATTTTACCCATAATTATTTCTCTGAACTGAAAAACCTGTTAATGAATATGTTTGTGTATGAGCACAATCATTTTTACTGAGCAGAACTCAGAGAGAGAAGAAGAAACAGGCTACATTTTAGACGTTAGCCCGATAGAGTCACAGCGGTGTGCGTGTGTTGCTCAGCAAGCCTGTGCTGTTGCTCTCAGCCCCATTGCTTTTTCCCTGAGTTCAGTCGTAAGTTTCTCAACGGCTGCCTCAGTGAAGTGCCTGTGGGCACTGTGAACCTGGGGTCTGAACTTGAAGTTGGGGTATAGTTACTATTTGAAACACTCTATACACTTACAATAAACAGTATTTGAAAGAATGTAATCAGGAGGGCACTACGCAGAGGCACCTGCTATTAGCACTTTTCTATGTCCATTTCATCAGTACTAGTAGGTGTCCTAATTATGGCATATGAGATGTGGAAATGATTTTTCATTAGTGAACATGAGAGTGTTCACTATATATGGGTTGATTAGCAATATTGCACAGGTACCCTTGGCTTGCATGAAAAGGGACTAAGCGCTCAGTGAACTAAGCATCCTAGATAGATGGTTTCTCAGTATGAGTAATTTTCCAATTCGGCAATGTAAACATTTTTAGGTGTCTCAGCTTGGGGGGGGCGGGACTATTATTGACATCTCGTGGGTAGGTGCTAGAGGTGTTGCTGAAAATTCTGTAATGCACAGAACCTTCCCACCTCACCCCCGAAACAAAGAATTATCTCCTCCAAAGTACTGGTTGCGTCGAGGCCGAGAACCCCTGGTCTCGGCTCTTCAGGGTGGTGGCCTAGGCCTAGGACTCTGTTCTTATGTGTAGCCAGTAACTGAGGCGTCTTTTGTTTCTGACCAGAAATTTAGCTGGCACCTGCTGCTAGAACGTTGCTGCAACTCCCTCAAATTCCCTTCCTGTTATGAAAGGTGTTCGATAAAGCACCTGAAAAGTCAGGGAACTAGGACGTAAGTGTTTTTGTGCATGTCTGCTAACACATGTTTGGATATGTTGCGGAATTTGGTATGAGACTTACTCTTACTGTGATAAAGCACTTGACAAATCAAGAGATTTTGAGAGCAAAGACTTTTGGCTTTTACCTACCTCTCATTATTAGAGACTACTGATATTTATGAAAAATAATCTAATAATGGTGTATATCTAATTTTGCTTAGATTAGTTCCCAAAAGGTAAGGTGCAGATTCAACCCTCTGTCACATTCACTACACAGCACTTTAAAGAGTGATTGACATGTTAAAATATTTGTGTATACATCCAATAGGCATTAAGCCATATGGAATGGATGTTATGGATATAATGAAGGATAAAATAGACATAGGGCTTGCTTTTTCCTTTTTTATGGATTATATTAGAAATATGCCTGAGTTCCAATTGTGAACACAGGTGAGTTCTTTTATTAGTAAGCGAGCCACTTTTAATGCAAATTAGTGGATGCAAATAAATATGAATAGGAGTCACATGCTATTGTTAATTTTACCTAACAGATAAATTTTACTTTCAGAACAAGGTTTTCCCTAAATTTTTATGAAGATATTTGCATAAAAATACCTGGGTTAATTACTCATATGACAGAATCTGTAAGTTCTGAAAATCATGGCTACATGAGATAGAAAGTGAGATATAATATTTGGCAAAGTCTCTTGCTTATTTTAAGTTATAGACTGAACCTCCCCCCTCACATGCAGAAGTAAGACCCCATTGTCTCGCTTTAATTTCACTTCTGCATGATCACCATTGAGTTTTTTTAGTACTACATCACATTTACGCACACTTTGGTCTCCCCTGCTAGGCCGTGAACTGCTTCAAGGTAAGAACGGCACATTTCCAGTACTTACCAAAGAACCGGGCACACAGAGGGAGTTGTTTATGGAACTGATGAATTATTAAACTATCACTGCTTATTCTTACATCTAGAAAAGACATTGTTTGTATTTATGGTTTCTACATATTGTTTTATGTTCATGAGAAGTGAGCAAGTTTTAGTCGCAGAAATTTCGAATGGAAAGAGCACACAGACAATGCCATAGTTAAGGTGTCCACTTGAGAAAGGTTGGCTGCTAATTGACCAAGAGAAATCAGGTGGCATTTATTATCTTGGTAAGTACATAATTTTGGTAAGATCCTAAATCTTGTGTAGTCACTCTGAGAGTGGCTGTGTTAGCCACTGGTGCGATGGACTCCATTAACCAGACTTACGATATTGACATACGGAATAGTGTTACGGAAAAATGAAACGACCAGACACTGAGGGGTTAGGAGCACAATCTTTATTTACGTGCACGGGCCCAGAGGAGACAAACTCCAAATTCTGAGCCCAGAACAATAGCCCCACATTCCTTTTATGCTGGGCTAAGTGGGGGAGGGCATTGGGAGGCGTAGTATAGATTTGGCGCGAAAAGGGCTTACAGAGGTGAGAGAGAAGTATTTACATCATAAGTCAGGGCAATTAGCATTTCATCTTTGGTATCAACCTTGATTTCCTCTACAATAGAAATGTTAATATACCATTATTCACAAGTGTTGGCATGATCAAAGTACTCTTTTTTTTCTTAAAGATTTTATTCATTTATTTTTAGAGAGAGGGGAAGGGAGGGAGAAAGAGAGGGAGAGAAACAGCGATGCATGGCTGCCTCTCATGTGCTCCTTACTGGGGACATGGCCTGCAACCCAGGCATGTGCCCTGACGGGTAATCTAACCAATAAGCCTTTGGTTCTCAGGCCAGAGTTTAGTCCACTGAGCCACAGCAGCCAGGGTATGATCAGAGTATTCTTGACCTGTAGCGATATCCATTTGGAATCAGAATCAGAGCACTGAGATATAAATTTCTTTAGTCGGGGCATCCATCTCCCTGAAAAGGAGAGCATTTTTCATGGGATCATAGTACTCTAAGTACAACTGGCTGAAATCCATCCTTCCCTGGATGAAGCTTCGCTGGGCACTTAATGTGTTTGCCCCTAAAATTTTCATTTTGACAATTTCATGGCAGAACTTTCCTGCTATTCCATATCCTCCACCAATTTATGATGAACACATTCTTTTTTAAAGGCTATTATTATATTCATCCAGATTCATTTTTGTTTTTTTGGCCAGAGGTCTCTGAACTCATCCATTATTCACTGACTCAAAATCCCAATGGAGATCATCAAACTGTAGCTTCTATGAATCACAACATTAACTATATTTCCCTTTCATCCACCCTCTTCATCTCCACTCTTCTCTTTTCTTCACTTCCTTCCTTCCTTTTTTGGCCTTTCTTCTTCCTGGTTTCTCAAAATCAGATCTGATCATGCTAAATTAAAAATTATAACAATATAATAGTGACAAAAGATCAACACTCACTATTTTAAGTTATTACTTAATTTTTGCTGAATACCACTGAACATTTAAATAATGTTAGAAACAAAGAATTAAGTTCCAATTCCCCTCTGGTAGGTTTTATAATTTTATTAGACATTCAGGTATGACCACTTAGAAAGGATGAGATAATATTTAAAACCTAGACAACAGATAGTATGATAAAGGGGTCATAGGAGTGTTCATGTTTAAGAATGTTCAAGTGATATTTAAATTTGTTTTTGAGCAGAAAATTAGAAGTAATAAGAGTTTCTGGGGAAGATTGTTTCCAGCACTTGAAAGCCATTCAAACCATTCAGAATTAAAAATGTAAGAGAAAGAATTTATGGGAATTTAAAACTCTAGGAGGCTGTTTTTTGTCAACCTGTGAGAGAAAAATCAATTGACAAGATTGCTTTGAGGTGCTTGAAGGGTCCAAGACAGAGGTCCTGCACCCTCTTCTCTAGATGTAAAGATCGCTATTTACAGAGCCAGAGGGAAAGTTCACCTCTGCTTTATTTTTTCCAGAGCTCTCTTTTCTCTTGTTTTATGGTGTAGTGAACAGATTTAAGGAGGAAATGATTCAAACTTATTTACTTGCAAATAGACATTCTACAAAGCGTTGCTTTGATTAAGGATAATTTAATAGCAAAGCAGTACTACCAATTTTTTATCCTTGAAATTCCAAACTGATTCAATCAAAAACACATTCTGTTAAAACACAGTCACTCCTTAGCACCCCCAAAAACAAAACAAAACAAAAAAAACCCTCAATATGCTGGGCATTCATAAGACTTGTTATTTGTGACTCAAATATTACTCAATATCACATTAAATTGCTTTCTTTCTCATGCTAAAAGTGTTTTTTTACCTGTGTGGTATACTGAATAAACATCATCTGCTTATTTAATGTATTTAATTCCCATAAAGAACCAAATCCAGTGCTTAATATAATGGGTGTATTAGACACTTTGAAAAAAATGTACATCCTTATGAGTCAGAAATTCTCAACTGAATTCCAGACAAATCTAACAAGATATAACATCGAGGTTTAGAGGGGAAAAGTCAGTAGGGTTTTTAAACTTGACTTGCCATTGATTTGCTCCCCCCCCCACCCCATTTCATCTATACATGGCCAATTAACTATGTACTTGCTTTATCTTCATAAAGAACTGCTTTGAGCATTGATTTAATTAGTACACAGAAAACTTGACACTACATTTAGTTATATCCACATGATATGCCTTTAGAGTTATTTGTGTAATAATGAATAGGTGTAGGATAGTTTTAGTTTTAATTACAGAAATAATTTCCCATTATTTTATGTATAGACCTGGAAGATGAATAGTTCCTGCCTTGTACCTGGTACAAGCATGGAGAAACTGAGGAAGTTCCAGGCTGGCATAGAAGTATTCAAAGACTGGCGTATGTTGTAATGCCATTTATCAGAAATTACAAAAATCAGGGCAAGAGAACCCAGCCAGAGTCATTGTCTTGAGGAGCAAGATCACATAGCTCACCACTGTCTTCTGAGTAAACCCAAAAGTCATTTATATGAACTATAAGACTTCAGGCAACCTGGCCCTGCTTGCAGTTCTCAGTGCCCCCATGCTTTGGGCTTAATTGTTCTCTTCGCCTGGAACGTTTCGTCCCCATTTAATTTTTCACTGAGGTAATTCCCACTCAATTTTTGGTGTCAGCTTAAGTGCCTCTTCCTTTGTAGAAGGCTTGATCCCCCAAAGCTGGGTTAGGTGCTGTTTCATTATGCTCTAGGGGTCCTTTGTTTTCACCTGTGTGGTAATACATATTTATATGCTAAATTGTAATTGACTGTTTACTTGTTCACAGTTATAACTATACTTCAGGGTAAGAGAGGGTAAGACTATCTTTTCAACATTGTGGTCCAGTATGTGAAACACAGCATGCATCTGGTAGATATTTATTCAATGATCAATGCATAAATAAAAAAAACTCAGTGTAAACCACTGGTTTGCAAGTGGGGTACTTGATCTCGCCTACCAGGGGACTTTGGCAATGTCTGGAGATATTTTGATGGATAGTATTTGGCATATCTTCTGCCATGTCATCTAGAGGGTAGAGCCAGGGATGCTACTAAAAATCCTGCAATGCACAGGTAAGTGCCCCAAACCACAACAACGTGTCATCTGGTGCGAAATGTCAATGATGTCTATGTGAGAAACTCTGGTATAAGTAATACCATGTTCATTGTAACAGGTAAGACAAAGGTGGTCTCATGTGTAAGTAGTAGGACAAAGCAGGTGGCAAAAGTAAACAGCTTATATGTCTGGAAGCAGTTCAAGCAGAGGCACCAAGAGTTGTTCAGAACCAAGGTCATGGAGAGCAGTGGGAACCGATCTTCCGGTGTTAGTGATGCCATGTGTGGTGGGCTGAGTAGAGCAGTTCACAAAGTTCAGGCTTGGTTGTGATTTCTAACGGACTTGTTATTCTCTTCTTATCTTCTCTACTTACTGCTCTTTTGTGTAGCCTTGGTTTCCTCTTACTGTTCATAAAATATTTGTTATTCAACTTTGAAATTAAAAAAATATATATTTTCTCTGAACATGACAGATTGTATACTGGGGAGAAAAACTGAAAACGAATACCCCATAATTTGTAGGAGGAAGATTGGAGGGATAGGACCTGAAGTTCTTCCAATATAGACATAGAGAAAACATTGTCTTTCTGGCCTGTCTTCTTGGAAACAGGGATATAGTATTTCATAAAGTCTGTATTATGTCTTTCTTTGATCACGTTTTGTTTATGGTTAAGCATAGTAAGATCATTTTTCTATATATACATATGAAATACATTTAAATTTAAAACAATCTGACTTTTAAACTCGTATTTAGTTTAACAAAAATGGAACCAATTAATAAATAAGAAAATGTTTGGAATATTAAGGAAGGACAGATGATATTTAACTGGCTTTGCAATTTATGGTGTATCATTCTGAATAATAATCAGACTTACTGTATCTATGGAAACAAAGAGAAAATTACTTCTACTTCCAACAAATGTACAAAGATGAAAACTATTTTGCTTCTCTGAATAACCAGCACAGATGTTGCCCTCGTCGTTAACCTTGTGTTATTATCTATTATAGTTTACCATGAGAAAAGCAAAACCATGTGGGTGGGGGTCAAAGGATGTAAGATTAAAAAAATGAATCAAATTTTCTTTAAATAAAGTTGAATGCTATCAATTAATTGGAATTTTTGAATTGCTTTCTGAATCAGGAAATAAAAATGTTCAAGCATAGAAGGTTTTGAAGTCAAGTCTGTGATTTGATTTATAAATATGACCACTCTCTGTATAGGCAAATTTTAATGGAAAATTTGTAAGATTAAGAACATTGAAGAATAAATATTAACCAAACAAGGAAGAGACTCCCCAAATACATTTCATATAACTAATATACCATTAATTTTTACATGGGATGTCCCATTGGCATGGTGACATCATGAATCTGGTTTAATCAGGATCTCCTAGTTTGATGATATTTCCTGGAAGATCTCAATACTTTCGTGATTATCACCAGATTAAAATTTAAAAATGCGGTTTATTTGAGAGTTAGGGCTGAAATACAATCCCTACCAACCCACATTCACTTCTTTTTCCTCTGCTGAAGTTGGAAGATTGATGTGTTTCTCCATTTAGGTTTACAATTTTAGAGTCTGTTTTGTATAGTTTTTCAAAAAATTTAGAAGTTCAAGAACCTTACTATTTGTTTGCATCACTTTTTTGTTTGATTTTGTTTTGTATGTTTTCGGTTTTTTTGTTGCTGTTGAACCAACTCAAGAACAAAGCTTTTTCTCATTCCCCTTTCACTGTGGATTGGATCTGCTGTTTGTGTAGTTAACGATCGGCTTGTTCTCCTCCTGTGCTTGAGACCGTTTGAAGCACGTGCTCTGGGTGAGGCTGAAGCTGGTGCAGCCGGGCAGGCTCCCTGCTAGGCTCCTGATGAGAGATGAGTCTCACCTGCAAGGGCTGATAGGTGTTTTCCATCACACTTGGAAGGCAGGGAGGTAGTGAGAACAGAGTTTTTTCTAGAGAAATCTCTGTTTCTGCCCTGGCACAACCTTGTAGATGCCCTTTTAGGTGGTAAGCATTACACAACCGTCTAAGACATTAATGGCCTGAGAAGGTGGTAAAAGCTACCATTTGCCTCACACACATTTTTTTCACATAAAATTCACAACCCACTGGCCAAGAGAATATTATTATCTTCTTTTTTTGAAGACAGGGAAGCAATTTGCCCGACGTTGCACATATAATCAGTGGTGGAGCTGCCATTGAAACTGAAATCTCTCTGACTCAAACAGTTCTGTGTTCTCTAAGTATAACTGTAGCTTTCTGCAAATTCTCCAGAGTTGCCTTTTTAACTAAAAGAGGAAGTAGCACTGGTTAGATTTTCAAGTCAGGTCACTGTAGTACCTTTTACTTGGTTTCTTTTTCTTTCTTTCTCTTTCTTTCTTTCTTTCTTTCTTTCTTTCTTTCTTTCTTTCTTTCTTTCTTTCTTTCTTTCTTTCTTTCTTTCTTTCTTTCTCTTTCTCTCTCTTTTCTTCCTTCCTTCCTTCCTTCCTTCCTTCCTTCCTTCCTTCCTTCCTTCCTTCCTTCCTTCCTTCTTTCCTTCCTTCCTTCCTGCTTTCCTTCTTTCTTATCTGGCAATCAGAGGTTAAAGGATTTGATAATATTCTAGAATCTCTTAGTTGAAGTCTTGACCCAATTCTGCTGTTAACTGTAGCTTCTAAACTTTAAATCATCTCAATTTTAACTTTTTCTGTGAAAAATATTTATCATCACATCTGTTACTTCATATAGGTATTATGTAGAACACATAATGGGTGATTTTTAAATCTTTGCTGTGAAACATTGCATGACCAAGGCAAGGACCCACTACTGACTGGGAACATAGTATGGCAAGAATATATCAATAGCTTTTGATGTCATTAATCTCAAAGAAAAATTTCACCAGAAAAAGTTAAATGAGTAAGGAAAACTTTTCCTAAAGTTTACTGCAACAACGGGAAAGAGATTGAACTCTACTGAAACAATGGGTTGGAGAGTTTTTAAGAACTGGGCTGAGGGGAGTCATAGACCACCTGCATCTGCTAACTGGCCTCACCCAAAGGAAAAGTAAACTTTCTTCCATCTTCATGACAGGAAGAAGTTCTACAACTTGGAACAAGGTAACCCCTGAAGTTAGGCTTCTGTCTTCTCACAGTGACTGGGAGAAAAGGGTGCTATCTTTCTTGATGAATATGTGATGTGATAAATATGTGATGAATCTATTTGAAAACAATGACTCTCAGGTCTTTGAGAAAAACATCCCCTGAATCGTAAAACTGACAAAAGTCTTCTAAGGAGATTTGTGTACATTTCAAAGGGAACAGAGAAAGAATTGCAATTACAAGGTTTCTAAAGTAAATGCCCTAAGAAAAAAAACTATAGTTAGAAACAAACCTATCTAAAGTGTATTCAAGCTAAGGGGAACATTAAGGTCATCTTGGTCATTAATAATAAAGCTTTGACTGGAGACTAGAATTAGCTTTATATTTGTCATATATTACTATGAATATTTGGGAACTGGCATTACTTGCCTTTTGAAGATCTATGGGCTCTGAATAATCATACTGTTTTAAGTCTGCAAATGAACAAAGAAAATCCAGATATTTTGGGTAAACAGTAAGCCAGATCTCTACAATATGTATAATAACTCAATTTAAGTTGTAGATTTGCATGCATTATTCTGATAATTTCCTGAATTATTAAATTTTCTTTGACTATAGAGATTTTTCTGTTCTCTTTCAGTTCTTATTAAATATGTGATAGCTGAATCATATACTAGCTGCTGAAAGAGGAACAGCCTTCTTTATTAAAAACAAAATCCAGAACCTCCTCGGATTTTGCCACTAAGGAGATCGTCTTAGAAGAGCAGATGAACAAGCAGCTGCTCCTTTGCTCTTCTGAATTTACCTTTATCTTGGGATTCTTTTATTCCAGTCGCTCCCGCTATCATCGAAGCATCCCCCGGGCTACTCTGCAGCATCTTGAAAGGTCTGTTTCAAACTCAAAAAGGAACCCCGGCTTCTATTTCTCTTTATTACAATTACTACGATACGGAATTTTTAAATACTATCCAAACACAAACCATAACAATAAAAAAATACAAGCACAGAAAACTATGTAAAGCATAAAACTAATCTGGTTTACATAGGGTAGGTTTCTGATACTTTGGTAAATAATTCTCTTTCCAAGTCCCGCCTGTAACCTCGGTCCCCTATCCCAGTAATGCCTCTCACAGCTGGGTCTCCCCCTCCCATCCATCTCAAGCTCTGTCACTTGTGTTCTGTGATGTAGATTCTAACTGCACTAGGTTGGAGCTAGAATTCTCTTCCCTAGGGACATCTGGGCTTTCACACTTCTGAATCTTGCATGAGTTGTTCCCCTGGCTAGGAATGGCACCCTGCCATCTCTTTTGTCCATATAGCCTTACTCATTCTTGAGAGTTCATGCACGTGTAACTTCTTAGTGTTCCAGACTCATGTAAAATTACTTTCCTGTTTCTGTAATATTTTGAATATTATTTAAAAATTTCACTTTTTCTGTGTTATTTAGTTCTGTGTCTATCTCCTTGGTTAGACCAGAGTTCCCTGGAAGCAGGGATTGTGTCTTAGTTACCAATTACATGTAACCTAGTCATAAGCACGTCGCAGGCACTTAATAGCTTTTTGTTAAATTATATTGATCAATTTTTATGTCCCTTTGGAAAGGATACCCACATCTTCACTCCAGTTGACAACTTTGAAGCTTCCTGTCCAGTTCCTTGCTGTATAGTTCCAGCTCTCTGGGACAGTGTATTCACCTGGACATTTTGATCTTTCTTACCTATGTGTTTAAGACCAGGAGAGGCTATAAAGTAAAATCTTGGGGTATGAGTTGCAGGTTAGACTAGAGGAGGCAGTCAGGTAATTTTCTTTTTTTAAATATTAGACTAGATCTCTTAAAATTCTATTACAGTACGTAAGAAAATGGTTCACTTTGATGCATGGTGCAATCACTAATTTAGATACAAAGAAAAAAAGGCTTGTTGGAGGTGTTCACACATAATAAAATTCTTGGGCAAAGCCTCTTTAATTGCAGAACATTTTGTTTAGCTAATTCTGCCCATCTTTTGAATCCACAGAACCCTTTTGCGGGCCGACTGCGTCTGCGGGCTCTTCCCTTGGGAGGAGGGAGCCTCCATGAGGCCATTCGAGGTTTTTACCCCATTCTATCCTTATCTGAGTCTACTCTCTAAGAATTAAACCTGCGATAATACTCCAAAAATCCTTATTTTTTCTTTGCCAGGTCTTTGTGGGGAGGATAGGATCTGGTCCTCTCTCGCTGAGTTTGTGTAACAACCATGAAAACAAGTATTTTCCCCAGGGACTAAAATTTGCTTAGGGATAATCAAAACCAGCTAGTGGGCACAGCTTTGTTACTGCATTTTGTCTAATTATTTTTTTTATTTTCTTAAGACTCAATTTGTGAAGGAAATTGTGGCTGCAGGTATGGTCCACAGATGTGATAATCTTACTGGATATTATTCGATATTGTAACCAATACTGAAAGCAGTAGGAGTGAGGTAAGATACTCAGACTAGGTGAATACCATTGACAAGATGTAGAAAAGATGCATATCAATTTTACAGTCTGGGGATCATTTTTGCAAGACATATAATTTACACAGAATAATGAGGAAAAAGACAAGTTTAAATATTCTCTGAATAAACTGAGTGAACATTTAATTATTCCTAAAAAGATAAACAGTGAAGTCATGCAAGACTAGGGCTTTTGTTGAGCAGGTGTTAGGCAAAGAATGTTTATAAAGGCTGTTAAAAAGTTCACTTTTGTCAAAGACCTCTTGGCTTTTGGTAATGCTCTTTTATTAAAAACCTTATGATATATTATTCTTGGTAGTTACAATGTCACTACGTATATTCAAAGTGTGTTGGTTGAGAGCACAGTCTTTCATTAAGGTTATAGTAAAATCTTTTCTTTGACTGTATGGGCTGAATGGTATCTCTCCAAATTTGCATATTAAAGTCCTACACCCCCCAGTACCTCAACATGTGATTGTATTTAGAGATAGGTCTTTAAAGTCATTAAGTGACTTTCACGAAGTCATTAGGGTTGGCTCTCACCCAGTGTGACTGGCACCCTTATCAGAAGAGAAGCCTGGACACAGGCACGGAGGGAAGACCACAGGAGGACACAGGGAGAAGATGGCCAAGGAGACAGGCTTCAGAAGAAAGTAACTATATCAACACCTTGATCTTGGACTTCCAGCAAGAGAACTGTGAGAAAATAAATTCTGTTATTTAAACCACCCACCAAGCCTGTGGTCCTTTGTCATGGTAGCCCTAGCAAGTTAATAAAACCCTCCAGACTAGAATTCAGTAGCTTCTGAATGATGCACTCCCCTCACCTACTTTGACTTTGTGATAGGAAAAAGAGTTTATTAATATTTTTATGTTACTTATAAGAATTAAAAATGTTATATCAAGTTTAAAATTAGAAGCTCTTATGCATTTTAGATGCCACCACAATTCCGTGCAGATGACCTGGTGAAGGATTACATCTATAATAAAAATGCCATGTGTATTTGTTTCCCAGGGTTACTGTAACAAATGACAAACTGGATGCTTAAAACAACAGAAATTTATCATCTCACAGTTCTGGCGGCTGAAAGCCTAACATCAAGGTGTTAGCAGGACCATGCTCCCTCCGAAACCTATAATGAAATCCTTCCTTGCCTCCTCCTAGTGTCTGGTGGTTGGCTGGCAGTCTTTGGGGTTCCTTCCCTTGCAGCAGCTGCATAACTCCTATCTTTGCCTCTGACAT
The DNA here is from genome assembly GCA_004026545.1 of Mormoops blainvillei. NCBI lineage: Eukaryota > Metazoa > Chordata > Mammalia > Chiroptera > Mormoopidae > Mormoops > Mormoops blainvillei. Next base: position 36,928 of record PVJD01008145.1, on the reverse strand, counting down.
CAAATGGCATTCTCCCTGTGTCTGTCTGTATCTCTTCACCTCTTGTAAGGACACCAGACATATTGGATTAAGGGTTAACCCTATTCTAGCATGAGCTCATCTTAAATTAATCATTTACATCTGCTATGACTCTATTTCAAAATAAGGTCACATTCTGAGGTAAAGATGTCAACATATGTTTTTAGGGTGACACATAGAGATCCTTTGGTATATATAGTGAATTCTTTGTTATGGAAGGGCAAATTTAGGAAATTCAAATGGTTAATTTGTTTGTTTATTAGTAGAAGTCAAAAGAGTGTTTATATATAGCTTGTTTTGCAGATGCTGTTACCCTGAATGGACTAGAAATAGAGTCTGGTTACTTATCTGGACTTAATGAAGTCATATTACTTATGGCCAGTCATTAATTAGATATGTGCTGATAGTATCACTAGGGATGAGGTTGTGAGATATTTTCTCATTCCATGTTCTTCTCATGCAATTAATGCCCTCTCTCTTCATTCTGTTTCTAGAGTCATTACTGTTTTTCAGAAATCATATGAGTATAGATCAATTTATTATAATAATTTATATGAAATGTATAATTTAGATTAAAGAGCCCATGTCTGCTTTTCTGAACATCCCATATACTTGCTTCCACATATGAAGAAAAGTCATTTTTCTCTTCTCAAACTTACTTTGTTTTCAAACTCGGGCCAACAATGACAGTCTAAGTGACAATATATACTGATTGACTGTTGGCTGATCTCAAAGCTGCTACAGACCATGCCACTTGTGGGAGAACTAATAATGTCTGTGATCCTTCACCAAAGAAATCTTTGTTAGCTGGATAACTCACTAATTTTTAGAAGTTTGTATCCCTGCTTCACTATCAGCCACATGAGAGCAGGAACTGAATCCCATAGCAGAGCACCGAACTCATTTATTGAAAACTTATGTGCTTGGCACTATCCTAAAGGAATTACCTCTCATTTTGTAGATGAGCAGATGGAGGTCTATAGAGAGGTACATAATGGGTCAAATAGTCCATAGGAATGAGCAGCGGACAGAATTTGAATCCAGGCAGTCTGATTCCAATCATCAGGATCAGAGCCCTTAAGTAGTTTTGCCTCCCTACATAAATGGCCACCATTAACTATTCATAAATCCATGGTAGGATATTTATTTTGGGATAATTAGACTCATTGTTTCCCTTTCATACTTATTCAAGTCAGAATTAGGTATCTATGGCTTTGCAAAAAATGTTTTCAGTTTTTTTTTTCACTCAGAGTAAAAATCTTTTTCCATTTGGCGTGATTAGATAACTAAGTGCTTCTTAGAAAAGGAAAGGGAAAGGTTTCATTGCCTAGAATTTGATTTTATAAATTTATTTTTTGAGGCCTGAGCAGAACTTCATTTTTTTTCTTTACAAGATTAAAAAATTGTAGTGTAGTACTTAGTTGCTGCAACAAGATCACAATTTGAGAACTAAGGAGACTGATCATATCTCCTTCAACTCTTCCTCCAGCTCCGAAGTCACCCATGTTAACATCCCACTACCTGTTCTTCCACAACCCTTTTCAAAATAGGGTCAAAATATGTACATTTCAACACTTTCCATTTTCCTTGAACAGAAATATCATCCATTCTAGTTAATTCATAAATATGTAATTTATTTTAAAATAACAGTATAATTTTTCATTGCGTAAGTGCAGCGATTCAATCATTTCCTCAGTGGTGGGCATTAGGGTTGTTTTCAGGCCCCTCCCCCTTTGCTATTCAGTGACAAGCTTATTAACATTTGCTGCAGTGCTGGTTTGCTAGTAACAAACTCCTTTAACTTTTTCCTGTCTTGGAAACTCTTTATTTCTCCTTCAATTTTAAATGACAGCCTTACTGGCTAACGTAGCCTTGGTTGTAGGCCTCTGCTTTTCATCACTTTGAGTATTTCATGCCAATCCCTTCTGGCCTGAAATGTTTCTGTTGAGAAATCAGATGACAGTCTAATTGTAGCTCCCTTTTAGGTAACTACCTGCTTTTCTCTGTGGCTTTTAGGATTCTGTCCTTGTCTTTAAGCCTTGCCATTTTAATTATGATGTGTCTTGGAATAAGTCTCTTTAGGTTCCATTTTATTTGGCCATCTCTGTACTTCCTGAACTTGTATGTTTTTTTTCCTTCACCAGATTAGGGAATTTTTGGGTCATTATTTCTTCAAATAGTTCTAGATCCCTTGCTCACTCTCTTCTCCTTCTGGTGTTCTCAGGATGTGGATGTTGTTACATTTCATGTTGTTACATTTCATGTTGTCCCAAAGGTTTCTTAAGCTCTCCTCATTTTTTAAATTCTTTTTTCTTTTTCTGCTGCTCTGCTTGGGTGTTTTTTCCTTCCTTGTCTTCCAAATCGCTGATTTGATCCTCTGCTTCATCTAACATACTGTTTATTTCTTATAGTGTATTATTTATTTCAGGTGTTGCATTCTTTATTTCTGACTGGCCCTTTTTCATGGTCTGTATATCTTTTTTATGCTGGCGAGTATCCTTATAATCATTACTTGAAATTCTATATCTGATCAATTGCTTGCCTACATTTTATTCAGTTCTTCTTCTGGGCTATTCTCTTGTTCTTTCATTTGGGGCCTGTTTCTTTGTCTTTCCATTTTGGCTACCTCTTTGTATTTGTTTCTGTATATTAGGTAGATCTGCAAAGATTCTGGTATAGACCTATGTTAGATACTGCCTGTGACTTGCCCTGGGCAACTTGTTTGGAGCTATCAGGAACCCACAGCTTGTGGCTCCCTCTGCTGGCTCTGTCTGTGTGCAGAAAGAACCAGGTTGCACACTAAGGTTGGCTAGTACTGGCACTGGGCCCAGGGAAGGGTCAGCTAAGGTGTCAGAGCTCCCAGAGATCAGCCTTTGATGTTAGAATTAGTCATTGAGATAAACTCCAGCTATAATCAGCAGTCTGGCTTAAGCTCCTGGTTTAAGGGGGTGGAGCGAGAGGTTTTCCTGTAGGTGGGGCTATTGCTTACCCCTTGGGCTGATGCCACTGGGAAGGGAGTGCTCTGCCTATGGAGTCTGGGGAAAACTCAGCAGAGGGATCCTGTTGGCGGACCCCACCCCCTTCTGCCGGAGCCCAGGGTAAGAGGGTCTCTGTGTCTCTAGCCACCTCTCCCTGGTGGACAGAAACTCCCATTGTTTTTCACAGCCGGATGTTATTTGGGTTCCTTTCCTGGTCTGGTATTCTAGACTAGAAAGCCCAGCTTGGGGTTTAGACCCCACACTTCTCAAGGGAACCATCAGCTGCTGAAATCTCCCTCCAGAACTTCAACTACCACCTGTGGGAGCCCAGCTGGCCCTCTTGCACCTCCTTTGCACTCCTTACCAGTCTCGTGGTGAAGTGGTTTCTTCCATACATCCTTGGTTGTAAGGCTTCTCCCCAGGTATTGTTCAGCTGCTTATCAGGATGGTTTTTCTTTAATTTAGTTGCAATTCAGTTTGGTCCTGGGATGAGGTTAGTGAAGCTTCTACCTACTCCTCCACCATCTTGGGTCTCAGCAACTACTTTTATAGCAGTTACCGTGTGCCAGCTCTTATTCTAAGAATCTTATTAACATTACTGCTATAATGCTCATATCAAGTCAATGAGCTAGATACTATTATCATTTTCATTTGATAGATGAGGAAATTAAAGAGCTTAAATAATTTACCCAATACTCTATATTTAATATATGATAAAACCTGGGCTTTTAACTTTATCCTGTGCCATTTTCCTACACAGCTTCTTGTCAAATATTTGAATATATATATTTCTAAACTCTCCACCATCTGATCTAGCTCAGAAGTGAGGATAGGGAAGAATGTTAGGTATTAATTACTGTTTGAAGGCTATGCATTGCTTTAATTATTTTATTGCTCTTATTATTTTTATTTTTATTCTTACCCTACTTCAAACAATGAGAAAATGACTATAAAACCTTGACCCTCTGTAAAATGAGTTTCACTGCTATGTTTGATGTCGGGTCGTTATTGATTGGCACTATAAAAAACAACCTCGTAAGCCCATCACTATACTGGGGGTGGGAATGCTCCCAGGGACATTCTCTGCTATATTACTTAGTCCTGTGTTGTAGAGCCCTGAGTGAGAAATTTCTTTAAAGACTCAGTGATAGGAAAGGGTTCTTTCACTGTTAATTTCCCCCCTTTCAAAAGTAATTTAAAATTGACCATATTTCTCTTTTCACGCACATTACCAGGAATAGCATATGCAGCCTAGTCAAATATATATATCTTAGAGTCAAATGTGTAGCTCAAAATTAAAAAAATTTAAAAGTGGGTTCTTATAACTTCTATTTTTATACTTGACACTGTGTACTTCTCTCCTCTTTTTGTCTTGATTTCCTATTTTAGTTTATATTTTCTTTGAACCAGATTTTTATTCACATTATATTGCTTTTGAATATTTTACATAAAGTACTTCAAAAGCCTGGTAGAATAAGACAGATATAATCAGGTGTCCTCTCAGAATTAGTGATGTAAAGAGACAAAAGTCATGGACTCAGATATCATTGGGAATATAGCACATAGACAAAGAAACAAATTATTAATGAGACTGAATACACTGGGAGTTATAAATAAGTCATATAGATTAAAAACACCATCTGAGTTTTGAGAGGGGTCGGGGCAGTTGGAAAAAAAAACAAAGAAATAGAAGCTAAGCTGACAGTTGAAGAAAGGCTAGAACTTCAATAAGGGTAGTATGGGAAGGGAGGGTGACTTTTAAGGAAAGAAAAGTTTCCTTAACCAAGCTATCAAAATGGAAACCTGTTTTATTCAAATGACAAGGAACATGAAGCATGACAAAAGATTGTTAGTTCCTTGCTCCAACATCCATTTCCTTGCTCTCCCTAAATCACTGAACCTTAATTTTATTTGAGAGCAACCATGTAACCAGGTTAAAGAAAAATAACTGTGTTTTTGTCTCCAACTATTTTTTTCTTTTTCTTTTTGGTCAATGAAATGTAAGCAGAAGCATGTCACTGCAAGGGACTTTTAGAAAGTTTTCTTAAAGGCAAGGAGTATTGCCTTCTTCTCTCCTACCATCCTACTGCCTGGAGGGCCAAAGAACAGTTGGAGGTCAAGTGAGTGCAGTAGACGCTGACGATAAGGACCACACACAGGCATGGTGGGACAGAGATCTGGAAGTAACATCAAGATGAATAGTATTTTTTCATTTTCCAATTTTGCAAGCTGAGATTGTAATTAGTCCCCTAAAACATTTTTCTTGGTTTTTCCCTGCTTCAAACATGTGTAAGTTAAGGGAATCACTGCACTAGCTTTAGAAACACTCTTTAAAAAAAAAATTGTTCTTTTATTGTATTTTCTACATTATCATTTATCCCCCTCATACCCTCTTCCACTTCTACCAACTTCCCCCTTTCCTGACAGTCATCACATTGTTGTCCATGTTCATGAGCTCTTTTTTCTTCTCGGCTTGATCCCTTCACCATCTAACAACCCCACCCCAGAGCTGTCAGCCTGCTCTCTGTCTATGAGTTTGTCTCTATTTTGCGTGGTAGTTCAGTTTGTTCATTAGAATCCACATATGAGTGAAATCATATTATTTATCTTTCTCTGACTGGCTTATTTCACTTAGCACAATGTTCTCCAAGTTCATCCATGCTGTCGCAAAGTGTAAAATTATCTTTTTTTTACAGATGAGTAGTATTACATGGTGTAAGTGTACCATAGCTGTTTTATCCTTTCATGTACTGATGGATACTTGGCGGCTTCCAAATCTTGGCAATTGTAAATAATGCTGCAATGAACATAGGGGTGCTTATATTCTTTCAAATTAGTGTTTTAAGTTTCTTCAGATAAATTTCCAGAAGCGGAATTGCTGGATAATAGGGCAGTTCCATTTTTAATTTTTTGAGGTATCTCCATACTGCTTTCCACAGTGGCTGCACTGATCTGCATTCCCACCAACAGTGCAAGAGAGTTCCCCTTCCTCCACTTCCTTGATAGCACTTGTTGTTTGTGGATTTATTGGTGATAGCCATTCTTACGAGTGTAAGGTGAAGAATTAACATGTTAAAATGTCCATACTTCCCAAAGCAATCTGTAGATTCAGTGAGATTCCCATCAATATCCCACTTGTGTATTTCACAGACCTAGAATAAATATTTCAAAAATTTATATGGAACTACACAAGTCCACAAATAGCAACAGTGATCTTGAGAAAGAACAAAGCTGAAGGAATCACGCTGCCCAATATCAAACTATACAAGACCATAATAATCAAAATAGTATGGCACTGGCATAAAAACAGGCACATAATTCAATGGAACAGAATAGAGTGTCCAGAAATAAACACATACTTTTATAGTCAATTAATATTCAACAGAGGAAGCAAGCACATACAATGCACTAAAGGTAGCTTATTCAATAAATGGTGTTGGGAAAATTGGACACATATATGCATAAAATGAAACTAGACCACCTTCTTATGTCACACACAAAAGTAAACTCAAAATGGATTAAAGACTTAAATGTTACATCTGAAACCATAAAAATCCTAGAAGAAAACATAGCAGTACAATCTTGGACATTGTTTGTAGCAATATTTTTTTCTGAAATATCTCCTCAGGCAAGGGAAACAAAAAATATATACAAATGAGACTACATCAAACTAAAAAGTTTTCATTCAGGAAAGGAAACCATCAACAAAATGAAAAGACAAGCCACTGAATGAGAGAACATATTTACTGATATATGTGATAAGGGGTTAATATCTAAAATTTATAAAGAACTTATAAAACTCAACACCAAACAAAACAAACAACCTAATTTAAAAAATGGGCAAAGGACCGAATAGACTCTTCTTCAAAGAGTACATGCAGATGGCCAATAGACCTATGAAAAAATGCTCAATGTCACTAATCATCAGAGAAATGCAAATTAAAACCACAATAGAAACACTCTTAGAGCAATTATATTTATTGTAACATGCAGGGAAGGTGAGGAGGTATATTCTCTTGAAATCTCCCAATTTGGTGGTAATTCATGTGTAGATGTGTATAGATCTTATTTTCACAATGATGCGATCCTTCGTTTGGGGGTGAGGTGTGTAGCATTTCAGGTTCCTTAAGCAGACACCACAGAAGTAAACGAATGGTGTTCCTGCTGCAGAACTCCCTTCCCCTTCTGGAAAATTACTGTAGAGCATCAGGTCACCAGCTGGCAGGGATCTGAAGCACAAATATGTAGTGGCTGACAAGAAAATGATGTTTCTTAGTCATTCAACTGAATGATTCCAAGGGAACCAACCTTTCGTGGCAGTCAGGTAATTCTCTTACTAATTTCCTAATTCTTGACTTCTCATGCTAAAGTTGTAGCAACTTGTTATAAAGCGGCATCTATAGAAGTGATTCATAATATCATGCAGCTAAATCTGGTCTTAGCAAAAAGGAATGTTTCTGCACATAAAAGAGTATTGTAACTAATTAATATGTGCTTAGTTAGTTAATTAACCAAGGTAGATTCCCTTGGGGAATTTTAACACTTCAAATTATTCACTCTAAATTATGATTAAGTAAGAAACAAAAATTTTCAAGGTTATTATGTATTATTTCTATAAGCAAAGCAAAAATAAATGATAAGCCAAATCTAAGTATTCACAAAAATAAATAAAAAATTTGGTTGGCTGAACTTATCATGTAAAGGTCAAGTTTATAAAAAATATTCACATAGTAGTGTTGTTATTTAGAGAAGATGAAAAGCAAATTCATAACTGGTAGATGGTCTTAGACTGTTAAGAAAGAAAGACTTGGCAAATTCACTATAAATCACTAATATCAGCTTTCAAGATTTATAGAAATTTATGCTCAAAAATAAATTTCTGGACCTTAAAGACATGTTATCAAGATAAATACTTAACATTAATGCTTCATCCAATATGTTAGAAATCGTAACTTGAGTAATGGAAAAGAAATATTTAAAATGTAATGCCCATAATTTACCCCATTTCCTGTATCATAGCATTTATACATAGCAAATAGCATAAATACTATACATGGTATATATTGTTATACAAAAATAATATATTTTTGGAATGTGAAATAAATAGAAATCTTCCTTGACCTCACTTCCTCCATTAATTCCTGTCTTGCTTCTTTCTTTTTAAAAAAATCTTTATGTTTAGAAATATTGATGACTAGATAGTTTGCCAGTTTTACATGAAATATAACTTCAAAAATTACATTATTAAAAGGTGTAGGAACAAAACTGTGGCAAGTAGATAGCTATGGAAAATGAATTGAATTAAAACAAGAGGAACTTTCACAAATGATTCTGACCCAGATTTGTTGTGATTCAATGAAGGAAGATTGTAGGAATGGGATATGACGGAAGGTTTCTGGGTAGGAGAGAATGAATGGCCTGTCTGAAAACAAGTCATTGTTTTTAAACTTTAAATTAAGGTAAGAATGTCAAGCAGAAGACCTGAAAGCTACCTCGAACTATCCGTGTTATAACACTCTTGCAGCTCACTCAAATCACTGAGCTCCAAAGCACCCTAAACTCGCTGTGTATGGAAAATGTATCTGCAGGACTGACCTAGCTCCCTCCCTCCCTCTTTTTCTTATTAGTAACATTTGCAAATGAGAGTTTCTCAAGAGGGTGGTGGTGACTGGGATGGGTGGGGCAGTGTCTGGGTCATACTTCCTACAAAGAGTAGATTAGGTTGCTGAGCTGTTTCTCCAGGAGAAGAGAAGACTCTAAGGGGAAAATATTTTGGATGTCTTCAATCCCTTGAAGAGCTTTTACTAAAAATTCAAATGCATTGTTCCACGTTGTTTCAGAGAGAATAACTAGAATAATGAATCAGATTTTGGCTGTTATAAATGACATTTGAAACATCAGGGTTTTTTTTTCTCAACAAAGGAACATTCTCCCTTACAAATTGTGAATTCCTCATCACAAGGACTGGTTAAGCTAAATGTATAAAAGGCAGATGGCTGTTAAGTATGAGTCTTTGATGATGTGCTTTTTATGTATATTTTATCAGTCAATACAAAAATCATTGTCATTTCCTTATTATCCCTCTTTGACACCAAGTTGTAGTCTCAATACTAATGTTTTACTACTTTTCTCCCCCACCCCCCACATGCTACCTTGTAGTCACTGGTCACCCCTGCCTGCACTAAGGGTAAAAACTGTTCTTTCTTTAAAAAATATGGATTAGATTTGCCTGTTTTTACCATCTAAATGGAATTATTCAATATGTGCTCTTTTGTGTCTGGCTTTTATCCAATTATATTTATAAGATTCATTCATATTGTTTTTGTAGTTGTAGGTTATTCATTCTAATTACTGGTTTCATTGTGTGACTGTTCTGTACTTTATCCATTGCACTGTTGATGGAAATTTGGGTAGTTTCCAGTTTGAAACTATTTGAATAATGCTATAATGCTCATTCTATTAACTTCCTTTTTTTGTTGTTAAACATATGTATGCATTTCCATTGAAAATACACCCAGGAGTGGCTTGCTGGGCCATGGGTAATATGTGTGTTCAACTTTGGAAGACACAGCAAAATATTTTTCCCAAGTTGTTTTATCCAGTTTACAGTCTCCCCAGCAATGTCTGAGAATTCTGATTGCTTCATATCTTTGATGACATTTACTATTGTCAGTATTTGTAATTTTAGCAGTGCTAATGGATATTTTGTAGTTAGAGTGACCTTTTTAAAACTATAAATAAGATTACATCTCTTCTCTTCTTTAATAGCCTTCAATGACTTCTAATTTTACTTAGAATAAAATCCAGGCTTCTTATCACTGTTTATAGACCTATGCATAATCTAGCCCCCTGACCATCTCTGATTTCATTTTTATATTACTATCTTCTTATTTTCTGGATTCCACACTCAGAGACTTTACTTCCATTTTTTTGAAAACTATAAACTCTTTATTTTTATATTTCATTTTATTTTTCTATTGCAGTTTGAATTCAACACTACCTTGTATTTTTTTTCCAGGTGTACGGCACAATGGATAGACATTCATATAGGTTACAAAGTGATCCTTCTGATAATTCAAGTACCCAATTGACACCATCTATAGTTTTTACAAAATTATTAACTGTATTCTCTATGCCTTACCCTACATCCTCATGGCTATTCTGTAGTTACTAATTAGTACTTAGTCTCTTCATCCTCTTCACCCATCCCCCAAATCCCTTCCCCTCTGGCCCCCATCATTTTGTTCTCTGTATCTGTAAGTTTCAAACTCTTTCTTGCCTGAGAATTTTTGGTAGGTTTTTATCCCAAATCTTTACTTATTCAGTTTATTAAGATTTTAATTCTAATGTTATGTTTTTTAAAATGCTAATCATTTAGGCAGAATAAGAAGATGAGACATAATTTTTAAAACTCATCTTGATTGGGGTACAGTATCAAAGTTTGGGAACTGTGAGACTTTTAAAATCATTGTTTGTCTTTCCTTTGGGATTGGACTTAAGCTCTTCTGTCAGCCATGATCAGTCAGAATGTGTTGCCCAAGCAAGGAGAGAAAACTCTCCTCAACAGCCTTTTGGAGTCACTGGGGTCAAAGAAATGTTGACATTGAAGCCTACTTTCTGATCTGCAGAAATTCATTTTCCAAATAGACATAAGATGAGTGCATTCTTCCTTCATGGAAGATTGCATAGTGTGAGCACTGCTTAAACACTATACACCATGACTTACTGGGAAATGGAAAGCAGATCTGTCATTTTTAGTAATCCTTTCTCTTTAGCATGGCTTTTATAAATCATTCCTGTCATGCACTATGAAAGAATCATGGACTGTTTCACTTTTACTCTTTGTCAGTGTTTTGAAATTGTAATCGATTATGTATTTGTTGAAAGGAAAAGATTGACATAATCTTGTATCTTTCACCTCTAACTGGTTTTACATGTATTAAAGACAATTATGACTCTAGTATTTTTTTATTATGGTAGAAGTATAATAGTGGTGATTGTAAAAGCTTTAGTTTTTGTTATTTTGTATTATTAATTACTAGTTAAGAGTTAAATAGGAAAATAGAGTGGTAATTTTACAAACATTAAATGAACATATTATGTAGAAAAGTTTGGAAAGACTAATAATTCTTTTTGAGGCAAAAATATTAATAAAATCTAAATCATAAAAGAATATATATTAGATTGCATCATAATTTTAATCTTTGTACATTTGTTTAGTGTACTTGCCTCATAAAAAATAATTATCAAACTTTCATGTTTTTTTGAAAACCCTTCACATCTAGTGAGAATGGATTAACAGAAGGATGCTAACCTTTTCCCTTCAAAATTTACAAGGAAGAAAATTTCTGTGAAATTATATAAACTTTAATGATAAATGATCTTTAGCTCAAACATAAAGCACACAAAAATATGACAAAGAGTGTTAGAGAAAAATGGGATATCCAAACCATATTTTGTACTCCCTAATCAAACTTCAAAACAACAGATTTATAACAACAATTTAAAAACTATTAAAGTTCTGTGGCTGTGTGGGTTAAAAATTTCAAGAGAAATCTTGTAATGATTTACAACATGCCACTACATACTGCCAGCACTTCAGTAGTTGATGATGACTTCTTAAGATTTGCTTAAGCTATGGAGGTTAGTATGGAAATACACTAGAAAACCTGTTTTCTAAATTATATTCTCTCTTTTTTAATCCTTATCGGAGAACAGTTTTTAATTGCTTTTTTTAAAGATAGGGAGGCGGGAAGAGAGGACGGGAGGAAAGAAAAACATCGATGTGAGAAAGAAGTATCAATTGGTTGCCTCCTGTCTGTGCCTGGGGATCCCATGCTCCCAGACTGGAGGCTGACCCGTAGATGGGATGATGCTCCTATCAACTAAACCACACGGACTGGGCCTGAATTACATTTTTTTAGTACATAGAAAAGTTTAGACACATTATTAAGTGGACCAGTCAAAGTAAGAATCTATGTATAGTGACTTCCAGAACCATTTAGAGGTTACAGTGCTGAGAAATTATTATTCTCAGAAAATAATATAAAAACCTAGAAAGGCAATGACTAGAATTTTTAATACTCTTAAGTAGTAAGTATTTTTGATAAGCATTTTTGTTTATTATTATAAGCCAGTTGTTCTTTCCATGATGGTGGTATTAGGTTTTGACTGATTATTCATTCTAATAGCACCTTACAGTGAAAATGTATTTTACTGCTCCACCAGTATGTATTTATTCATTAATAGTATGCATGTACTAACAGTCCTACTAGTTTAAGTACTAGATCTACTACAGTAAGTACCTAGTAAATTAAGTATATTAAGAAATGAACAGAGGAATGGAAATTGCAAAAGGCTGAAATAAAAATGGTGTAAATAATATTTTTAAATGTCAGCTTGCTAATTGCCATGACTTCCTAAAATTATTAGATAATATTTTAAGAAATAAAATGGAGGCCATGTATTCATCATGCATGAGAGTTAATGTAAATCCATCATATAAACGGTCTCCGTAATTTAAAAATTTCCAAGGGCCGACTACATTGCCATTGCTTTCAGGCCCTAATGTGGCTGTTGAAGAACACTTCCAGATAGACGTGTCACCTGCGTCCCTTTCTTACTGTTTGCTTAGGCTTGCATTATTACTGTACTGTATTTAACCTTCTATTTATTTGCAGAAATAATTTAAAGCCACGTGAGCATTTTCTGAGAATAAATTTAGTTAAGACAATATAGCATAATCTGTACATTAACTGCTTACAGGTAAACTTGTAAGAATCCCAAGATCCTGGTTGCTCAGGCTCCGTGTGTCTCTCTCACCACCCTAACAGCCAAATTATCTCCTAGAGATCAGCCTCGTTGCCATGTCTTCTTTTGGTTATGGCCTTTGGTGGGACCTCTGTAAGATGGTTTAAATAGATATTCCCAAAGGCTCTTCCTGTCCCTTCTTAGAAGCTACCATTACAAATAGTCTTAATGTAGTCAGTTCTATTTTTTTATTTAAAAGAACAATTTTAAAGTTGGAAAGAATTTTAGAGCTTATGTATATTAATATCCTTATTTTTATTATTTATTTCCTTCTAATAACCTGAGAGAGTGCCTTATTTTTAAGTCAAAACATGCTATACTCAGAGATATTAACTCAAAAAGATTCCTGATAACTAATAATGATATTTTAAATTCTTTTTAAAATCTTCACCTGAGGGTATTTTTCATTTTCTCATTGATTTTACATAGAGAGAAAGGGGGAGAGGGAGTGGGATCGAACCTGCAACCTGGGTATGTGTCCTGACAGGGAACCAAACCCATGACATTTTGGCCTATGGGACAACTCCCAACCAACTGAGCCATACCAGCCAGGGTGTCAATTCAAATATTTTTTGAGAATTTATTTCAGTAAAGATTTTCTTCATGCAAAGCATTTGCAGTACATGTTTTTAAATGGTGAAGGAAAGGTTATGTGACAGTCATATTTTTCCCATTGCACTATAACATAAAAGATATGCTTTTTAAAACCATTGGATAATTTGCATGAAAAATGTTCATTTACATATGTCACAGTTTACTAGTTATGGCAGTTGGCATTCACATGGATTAGAAATTATTTTGTCGTAGTTCTTGGAATCTAGATTCTATTACCTTCCTTCTATTATCAAATGCTCTGAGCACCTTCACAAAAACATTCACTGGTAATGTGTTTGAATGATGTAATGAACTCTGTTAGCATGGAAATTCATTTTCTCTGAATTTAAGAGAAGCTTCACAGAAACCTTTTTTAGGTTAAAGTTCTCTTTATAGAGTGCCTGTGTCAACTGAAATCTCTAAAGTCAGGGAAAGGATTACTGAGTGCTACTGAAATTAAATTTGACCTATGAGTCATTTCCCAGCTGTGATGACAGGTAACAGATTACATTTGTTCACATCTCTTCACTTTATAGGAGTGTTATGAACCAGGTAGCACTGACAGGTCTGTATTGGTTTAAGTTCAAGGGTTTCCTGTTTATACTTTTGAAAAAAAAATCTTGACATCCTAACAGGATACCTGTGAGATGCTGCATATTCTTTGTAAGGAATTTCTTTTAAATTTATGATTAGTTATGGCTAATGAAACACTGAATTCATTTTGCCGTGTTATAATCTGAAGCCAGGTTTTTCTATGAAGTGACGGGAAGAAAAAACTAATGCAGCTATCCAACATTGAAAGATGATGCCTCGGAAAGTAATAATAATAACACAAATAAAATAATGATAATATTATCATTTACTTATTGAGGGCTTACTATATGTTGGGTATTATGCTGAGTGTTATATGTGTACTTTTTTCACTTATAAACTCTATGATTTAAATTGTAATATTATCTCCATTTTACAGATAAAGGTTCTGAAACCTCTGAGATAAAAATTAAATAACTTGCCAATGTTCAAATGTTGGAAGTAATGGAATAAAAACTCAAACCTAGGCCTGCTTAATTCCAGGACCCACACTCTCAACCACCTCAGTAGATACGTCATCTCTGGAGATGTTCAAGCCTAGTCTAGAAGATGGCTTGGCAAGGATATGCAAGAAAGGCTTCCAACATCAGCTGGATGGTTGAACAAAGTAGATTAAAACTTTCAAATCCTGAGAATCTGTGATTCTATGTTTATATCAGTAAGAAATGTATTTTTATGTACCTTTAAATTTCAGAAAGAGAATCGTGACTAGAGTTTCATCAAAGATGGATTTAAAATCAGTTTTAATTTAAAACACTAACAAGGAATATGAACTAGTTTAGAAAATTTGGTTCCAAAACAAATGTTCTCCTCAAATTGTAGGTTAAATTTAGTCAAAGAAAATGGTGAGACTTCTTCGAGAGATGCCTTGCTTCAGGATCTTGTATCTCATCTAAATATTGAAGTCCCTTTCTACTGGTTTACCTGCCTGAGGCTCATCTCATTATGCCATTTATCCCTATTTATGTCACGCACCACAGAAAGCCCCAGATCTCTTGGCCATTCCATCTTTTGCAAAGTCCTGATATCCTTGACCACATGAATGGTCCGGCTGCCTCCTTACTCTAGTGGAAACTGGTCTTTCCCACGAGGACACTGCATCCCTGTAGGCTTCTCAGGTGGTGGCTGCTTTTTACTCTACAGTTCTTACACAGCTAGACCTGAAAATGGGGGCAGACATTCTTTTTGTCCCTTATCACTACTTTCAGTTCATTCTTTTTCCATCCTCTCTAAAGCTCAATTCAGAGCTTTAGAAATTTGGCATAGAATTCACTATACCAAGTTGCCGGTTGCTTCTCCTTACTGCTGTTATCGACTAACTCATGGGCACCCCAAACCTCCATTTATCTATGATTTTAGTTCCTGGCTCACCATCACTTTCTGTAATATTGTGCCATTATTGGTAAAGATAAAGCCTCCAATAATTGGCCTCCCATTTCTTTGATTTCTTCTCCAATGATCTATTCTCCACACTACCACAGCCACCGGCATCACTGTCAAAAGACTTCTCCCTCTGATCCTGCCCAGTGTTTTCTCTCCCCTATTCCTTCCCACACCCACTGCCCCTGCAAGCTGCAACCGGGTTATCGCTTTATAACAAACCATACAATTTATAATTTATTATGCTTGTTTTTGTTTGTTTCTTACAGACAGAATGTATATCCTTCACGATCAGAGATTTTCAGGAAATATTGACTAGTTGTTTTGTTTCTTTCCTGGGCATGGAGGGAAGCTGTATTTCCCAGCCACTGTAGCTGTTTGGAATAACCTATGACTTTTTTCTGACTGGTGGAATGTGAACGAAGAGATGCGCACCATCTTGAGGCCCCACCTGAATGTTCTCTCTCTACCCCCGTCTGCTGGGTGAATACAGGACAGGGGAGCCACGGGATAGAAACAACCTGGGTTCCTGAATCATCACCCGATGGCTGCTCATCAAGGCCACTTGGTGATTTTCTATTTGACAGAGAAGTAGAATTCTATTGTATTAAGCCTTGAAAATTATTGAGTTATTTGTTCTAGCAGTTAGCAACCCTCAGTCACATAAAACTATAGTCTAAGCACCTAGAATTATGACTGGAACATGGTAATTTTTTGTTAGCAGATATATTTTTTCTATTTTCTTCAATATAATGAAATTAAAGATCACAAAATCACTAGTACCTGATAAACCAGTATTTCAGAGCTAGCAATAGACTAAGGTTAACAGAATATCACTTGGCTGGAATTGCTGCGAATTCTGGTGATCTGGGCCAAGAAATTAGTTGGCCATAGACTGATTTCCATGGAAAGTGGGTCTTACTTTAGCTATAACTACAGAAGAGAAAGGCTAGTGAAATATTCTATGAATTACTCTATTCCAGACTAAGTTTGCAAATTAATCACTTATTTTATGATGTTTATAACCTCTGCTAGGAGCTCAGGACACATTTTCCTGGACAGGGAGAAGACTGTAATTAAATTAATTACTTATCATTCACACACTTACCTTCTTTACAGTAGGAGTTTTCTAGAAGGCTGAATAGGGTTAAAGCCCTTATTTTAATGCCGATTACAATTATCTTGGATATTTGAAGTCAGAAACCTACTGCTTCTTTTCCAGGAATATCCAAGGTTTACCAAACATTTACCAAAAATGTTTTCCTTTTCTTCAGAGTTCGCTCAATGAAAAATTTGATGACTTTGAATGAAAATGAATGCACAAATAAATTTCCAGGGAAAAGCTAGGTTTCATATGAAGATAAAACTTAAATTCAGAAACATCAGACTCTCTGCCTGATTTCATGTGTATATCAATTTACATTAACCGAAGGTCACTACTTGCTCAAATGAAATTATATAATACAGACAGAACAAACTGCTTAATAACCCTGTCTATACGTATCATGAACACACACAAATATATCAAGAAACACTAACTCGCCGAAAGAATCCTAATAACTTGATGAAAAATGGAAAGTAATATATGCTAAGAACACTATTGTTGCTCCTCTTTTCTTATTATATGTCTATTTAAATTGGAACAGAGTTCTGCAGTTTTGCCCTTACCTATAGTGAATGATTTGTAAAATAATATAGACTGAGAAAAGCATTTGTTTTTCTTTCTTTCTCTTTGTTTTTGATTTTTAGAGCAGTATAATAGACAAATTTAGGTTTCTAGCCTGTACATACAATGTTTGAAGAAAAATAAAAGGGAGGAAAAAAAAATCCACACTTGGTCCCCGGATTTTTTTTTTCCTTATCTTAGGAGGGAAGATGGACTCACTCTCCCTAGAGATGAATGCATTCAATTTTACCTACATACAAATATTAATTTAATTCAAAATGGTTTCCTTGTTTTTTTAACAAAAGTGAGAAAAAAAATTGAGAAAACCTGACAGGTCATCCAAGAAGAACTGATGTTTACAAGGTCTTCCTTTTTAAAAAATTTTCTCTTTTTTTTTTGTATATTTTATTGATTATGCTATTACAGTTGTCCTATTTTTTTCTCCCATTGATACCCTCTACCCTGCACCTTATCCGTCATCCCCACCCCTTAGTTCATGTCTATGGGTTATATTTATCAGTTCTCTGGCTTCTCAATTTCCTATACTATTCTTAGCCTCCTCTTGTCTATATTTTTTGTTTTGTTTTGTTTTATTTTGTTTTCGTCAACATTTTCCCACCACCAGTTGCCCCCGCCCCCCCCCCCCACCTCACACCTTTAATCCTTCCTGAATTTGGCTTTGTCAATGGGTCCTTTCTCCATGTTCCTTGATGACCCTCCCCTTACTTTTCCCCCTTACGCCCCTCCCTTCTCCACTATGATTACTGTTAGTTTGTTTTTTTATTTCAATGTTGCTGGTTATATTTTGCTAGCTTGTTTGTTTTGTTGATTAGTTTCCACTTAAATGTGGGATCATATGGTATCTGTCTTTCACTACCTGGCTTATTTCACTTAGCATAATTCTCTCTAGTTCCATCCATGCTGTTGCAAAGGGTGGGAACTCCTTCTTTCTTTCTGCTGTATAGTGTTTCATTGTGTAAATGTGCCATAGTTTTTTGATCTACTCATTTACTGTTGGGCACTTAGGTTGCTTCCAATTCTTGGCTATTGTAAATTGTGCTGCTATAAACATTGGGGTGCATAGGTTCTTTTGAATTGGTGTTTTGGGATTCCAAGGGTATAGTCCCAGCAGTGGAATTGCTGGGTCAATAGGCAGTTCCATTTTTGGTTTTCTGAGGGAATTCCAAACAGTTTCCATGGTGGCTGCACCAGTCTGCATTCCCACCAAATGTACTAGGATTCCCTTTTCTCCACATCCTTGCCAGCACTTCTTGTTTGTTGATTTGTTTCTGATGGCCATTCTGACTACTGTGAAGTGGTATCTCATTGTGATTTTAGTTTGCATCTCTCTGATGGCTAGTGATGCTGAGCATCCTTTCGTATGTCCCTGGTCCCTCTGTATGTTCTCCTTGGAGAAGTGTCTGTTCAGGTCCTTTGCCCATTTTTTATTTGGATTTTTTTTTTCCTGGAGTGGTCATGTGAGTTCTTTATATATTTTGGAGATCAAACCCTTGTCTGAGGTATCATTGGGAAATATATTTTCCCATACGATTGGTTCCCTTTTCGTTTTGCTGATGTTTTCTTTGGCCGTGCAGAAGCTTCTTATTTTGATGAAGTCCCATTTGTTTATTTTTTCCTTTATGTACCTTGCTCTAGAGGACATATCGGTTAAAATATTGCTGCATGAAATATCCAAGATTTTCCTGCCTGTGTTCTCCCTCTAGGACTTTTATGGTGTCACAACTCATATTTAAGTCTTTTATCCATCTTGAGTTTACTTTTGTGTGTTGTGTAAGTTGGTGGCTGAATTTCATTTTTTTGCATGTAGCTGTCCATATGCCCCAACGCCATTTGTTGAAGAGGCTATTTTTACTCCATTTTATGCTTCTGTTCTCTTTGTCAAATATTAATTGACCACAGAGACATGGGTTTAGTTCTGGGCTCTCTATTCTGTTCCATTGATCTGTTTGTCCTAATGCCAGTACCAGACCATTTTGATTACAGTGGCCCTATAATATAGTTTGATGTCAGGTATTGTGATCCCTCCTACTTTGTTCTTCTTTCTCAAAATTACTGTAGTTATTCGGGGATGTTTATGGTTCCATATAAATTTTTGAAATGTTTGCTCTATACCTGTGAAATATGTCATTGGTATTTTAATAAGGATTGCATTGAATCTATAATTTGCTTCAGGTAGTATGGACATTTTGATGATGTCAATTCTTCCAATCCATGAACATGGTATATGCTTCCATTTACCTGTGTCTTCCTTAATTTCTTCCTTCAGTGTTGTAAGTTTTCTGAGTACAGGTCTTTTACCTCCTTGGTTAAGTTTATTCCTAGGTAGTTTATTTTTCTTGTTGCTATTGTAAATGGGATTTTTTTCCCTGATTCTGCTATTTCATTGTTGGTGTACAAAAATGCCTTCAATTTCTTAATATTGACTTTGTATTGTCCTGTTTTCCCAAATTCACATATTAGGTTGAGTAGTTTTTTGGTGGAGTCTATGGAATTTTCTGTGTACACTATCATGTCATCTGCAAACAGTGACAGTTTTACTTCTTCCTTTCCAATTTAGATGCCTTTTATTTCTTTTTCTTGTCTGATGGCTGTGACTAGGACTTCTAATATTACATTGAATAGAAATGGTATATGCAGACATCCTTGTCTTGTTCCTGATGTTAGTGGGAAAGATTTTAGTTTTTGCCCATTGAGTATGATGTTGGCTGTAGGTTTTTCATATATGGCCTTAATTATCTTGAAGTATTCCCCCTTTATTCCCACTTTGCTGAGTGTTTTTATCATAAATGGGTGCTGTACCTTATCAAATGCTTTTTCGGCATCTATCTATATGATCATGTGATTTTTGTCTTTCTTTTTGTTTATGTCATGTATTACATTTATTGATTTGCCAATATTGTACCGCCCTTGCATCCCTGGGATGAGTCCCACTTTATCATGATGTATGATCTTTTAAATGTATTGCTGGATGTGGTTTTCCAATATTTTGTTGAGGATTTTAGTGTCTATGTTCCTCAGTGATATTGACCTGTAGTTTTCTTTCTTTGTTGTGTCTTTATCTCGTTTTGGAATTAGGATGATACTAACCTCATAGGACGAGTATAAGAGTCTTCCCTCTTCTTGGATTTTTTGGAATAGTCTGAGAAGGACAGGGCTTAGCTCTTCCTTAAATGTTTTGTAAAATTCTCCTGTGAAACCATCTGGTCCAGAGCTTTTGTGTGCCAGGAGTTTTTTGATCACTGCTTTGATTTCACCAGTTGTTATTGGTCTGTTCAAGCTTTCTCCTTCTTCTTGATTCAGTTTTGGAAGATTGTATCTTTCTAGAAATTTGTCCATTTCACCCAAGTTTTCAGATTTCTTGCCATATAACTGTTTGTAGTAATTACTTACAATCCTTTGTATTTCTGTGGTATCAGTTGTAATTTCTCCTCTTTCATTTCTGAATTTATTTATTTGGGTCATCTCCCTTTTTTTCATGATTTGTCTGTTTAAAGGCTTGTTGATTTTGTTCATCTTTTCAAAGAAACAGCTCTTGGGTTTATTGATCCTTTGAATTATTCTTTTAGTCTCTATGTCATTCAGTTCTGCTCTGATCTTGATTATTTCCTTCCTTCTGTTCGCTCTGGGTTTATTTGTTGTTGTTTCTCCAGATGTAGGGTTAGGTTGTGTATTTGAAATGTTTCTTTTTTAGGTGGGCATATATTGCTATGAACTTTACTCTCAGGACTGAATAATATAATATAGACTGAAAAAAGCATTTGTTTTTCTATTTAAGTACAAAATTTGATCATATTTACAGACATTTCCCAGAGATCTGCAAATCATATTTTGATTTCCTAATTCACTCTTCTGCCACACTATATATTCTATGTTAATATAATACCATGTTTCTGATTATATTACCATTAATTTTTGATTCATGTGCAACATGACTTTTAAATATCCTGTGTTCTTTCAGAATTACTGGATTTGCATCTTTTTTATTTTTATTAATACTTGTAATTTTAAAGAGACAAAATCTGAATTAATAGAAACAGCTTTGGTTTGCAATCAAAGTAGAAGACTATCTTATAGACAGCTTCTATAGGAATCGTATTTGATGTTCTTTATAATTTTTTCAAGATTTTTCTTGAGAGAAGCTATTTAAATATATTTCTAATGCTTTTTGAATCACTTTTTTCCATAAAATAGCTTTTCCTAGGTATTCTGAGACCTTGATGATTTAAGGATTCAAAACTTCCATAATCTAATACTTCTATAGTGTATTATGTTTGAGAACTTCATAGTAGTTTATAAATATTAATTTATTTTATAATGTGTACTAGTATACTGTTATATTCTCTGTCTATTATAACCTGTATAAACTGGGTTTAAAAATCTTAAACACATCTCTGCTTCCTGTTAGCTTTGTAAACTGTGAATTTGGAAAATGTTTAGTTGGTTATCCACATGGAACGTTCTTCCAGGAGTGCTCTGCAAACATTTAGAGAACATGTACTGGTCAGTTTTTCCATTGTGGAGTTGCTGTTTGACCTTAGCATGACCTATCTGAGGGAACCCAGAACCATATGAGGAATCTGGTTCTGAGTGGGGAAAGTATCTGTACCAGTGTTGCATGAACTAGGGAGGTGCAAAAGAGGCTTTACCTACCATAGATGATGAACTAAGTTTAGTCACTGGAAGAAAGAACCTCATTCACAAAGGAAGGTGGAAATGCTTAATTTGGGGGAAATGCTCTTGTACCTTAATGAAAAAAATATCTTTAAGAATCCAAGGAGAAATGGCATAGACCTCTTTGGTCTGTGTTTTATTTTCATAAACTCCAAAGTGTGTCTTTGACCTCAACACAGTTTATTGAGAGCAGTTGGCAGGCACAGATTTGGGCACCACTCTAATCTGCCTTCCAAATTCCTTCTCACTTTTTACCTCATTGTATCCTGTGC
This sequence comes from Mormoops blainvillei, assembly GCA_004026545.1. NCBI lineage: Eukaryota > Metazoa > Chordata > Mammalia > Chiroptera > Mormoopidae > Mormoops > Mormoops blainvillei. The sequence goes on along the minus strand of PVJD01008145.1, from coordinate 14,927 downwards.
ATTACGACTTGGCATTCTGGCATTTGTCACTGATCCTATTTTAAAAATCAAGCTTGTTGTTATTTTGGCTCAGGTACTTTAAAAACAAAAATGGAAAAGCAACAAACTATTCAGGAGGTCTTGGGAAAGGAGGCAAAATTAGCTGTTTCTTGTAAATAAAAGTTGAATTTGGAACATAGGTTTCTTCAGGCTCTGGCCTTGCTTTTTGTTCACTATGTCTCCTTTGGTGTCTGAGCAAATATCCTATCAGTTCAGATGAGAATAAAAGCAAATTCACTTTCCAAATTTCAGGGAAATTTTTTTTTGGGGGGAAAATGCAAAGTTAGGAAAGGAGTTGTTTATTTTAAATTTGTGATAGGAATTACATGGTACCGAACCTAATCCTAGAGGAAATTGTGGTATGTGTTTGTTTCAGGGCAAACCATTTCCATTTCTACACACCTCTCTCAGTCCCTACTTCCCTGATCCCCAGATACTGCTGTGAGAAGCAGTGCTATTTAACTTTCTTAAAGGTTCCTCTTCTTCAAAACTAACTTGTTCTATGTACTAAGCTTTCAGAGAACTGGAGCTAATTAGTTGATCAACTAACTCATGAGAAGGTGTTGAAAATAATAAATGTATTAGCTTTAAATGTAAATAAGCATAATTTTTGCCTTTATTCTAATCACAGAAATTTCTAGTTTTGTGGCAGGACATTCTGCGGGATTTATTTATTTGTTTGTTTGTTTGTTTGTTTATTTGTTGTCAGAAGGGACCTTCTAGTAGCTGCCAAATCACATTACATAGGCAATAGCTTCATATGTTTACATGTGAATTAATGTAGACCTATTTTTTTCATGATGTTTGCTTATGCATACTTTTATGTTATCTGAAAAGGATGCCAAGTGTCTGAATTATGTGTTTTAATTAGAATTTACTAGGTACTCTTGGTTAAATAGGCCTGATTGACAAAAGAAAACATAAAATGAATTCTGATGTTCTTGATTAGTTAGCTCTTGCCTGGAATCATTTCATCAAGCAGATAGTCTGTGCTCATGGTCAAAGGCCAGAAGACAAAAGATGGAGAATTAAATAATATCAGCCTCAATTAGTTTCCTGTTACTTGCTTTTCTCCTCTGTTTTGGAGGAGAGATTCATTTTGGGAGATAACAGTCCCACTAATCATATATGGACAGCAAGAAGGTACTAGATTAGAATGGGTGGGCTGGAAATTTAGAATAGGAGCTCTACTATGGGATGGAAAACCAGCACTCAAGATATACAAATGCCTCTTTCTATATTTTGCAAATGCAATTACTGACCAGGCATTTTTTTTTTTTGTTAAGTCTTATTTTAACATCTATTTACTCCCAATAATCTCTGATACTATACATGCAGTTTGCATTTTTCAAAGTTTACACTATGAGTTCATCTATAGAAGAAACCCTGACTGCAGTTAGCTGAAAATATCTCTGAACTATGGAATCACAAAAATGGTTTGAAAGTAACCATATTGGTGAAATCTGAACTTGGGGATAAAAGCATAAAATGGATATATTTTTCAATAAGTTTTACTATTTTTCAAGTTACCCATTTTTCCTGCTGGGTAGTTGGCTTCCTTAATAAGATTTCAGTTAAAACAGATAAGATTCTGTCATTTCTAGCTAATAAAACATTTCATATTGGTGTTAACATTCCTTCCTTTCTTCTCCACACTTGTTCATCTGGTATTGGTTTGGTGAGGAGGGGCAGGGAAGAGATTTGTCCTTATAGCAACAGTGTACAGCAAGCTGTCTATATATTCCTTGGTTGAATATAACTCTTGCTCCTGGGTAATAACCACATTTTATGGATGGTGGTGACAGTGCTTATTTGTGCATGTGGGCTGTGACTTTCATCCATATGGAGGGCTTTCAGATGCCTAGTCGTTGGTTCTTCATGGGGCCTGATAGCTGCCTTCTGAATCTCAGCCCTTTGATAAGGGACGTCTGTCTTGGAATCAACCTCTCCTTTCCTCCCACCACAGATGGCCCACCTATAATGTCTTGCTTCTCGTATACACCTATCCAGGGAGTGGCCTCTCAGAGGGTGAGCCAGCAATATGGCTTCAGCTGTGTCACTTTCTCCTTTGTATCGCAGATATCCTTGGGTATCATTTAAACAGCACGTGATGGGAATGCAACCTGTCCAGCTGTCACTTTGTGTCTCTGATCTTCCACTTCTCTCCTGCCCCTTCTCTGTGACCCATTGGCATTAGGTGCTTTGCTTATCAGGAGCTCAATTAGAGCCACTTTCAGATAGGAGATGATTACCAGTTGCTGCTTTAGTAGCAAGGAAAAAACAGTTTGACTTCACCTTTCTTACTGGAAAGGTGACTCTAAAGGATCGATTCAAATGACTTCCTCATCCCTAGGAAGGATGAGGAGAGGAATGGTTGGTCTCTACCAACTCTACTGTGCTGCAAAAGGTTAATTCTTACTGGTTTCTGGTCCATCTCTTACATCTCTATGTGCTAAAAGTCACCAAACTAGCTTGGCCTCTGTCACTCACTGATTACATTATGTAATTACACTAACAACAGGCATAAATGTGTCTTGGAGTAAATACCACCAACTCTTGGTAAGAACATTAATTAGAGTGTAGGGCAGAAGCATAGATCCCTGGAAGGACATCTACCAGCTCTGAGCTTTCGTTGTGCTGTTGGCTATCAGTCAGTGTTTTACAGAGGAATAGAAAGTTTTTATAAATCTGAGTCTGTTAACAGAGGTGAGGTAGAGGACTTTCAATATAAACTATGATATTTGAACCACGCGGCAACTTTATGAATCTGAGATTGAATGACCTAACACAAACTTGCCAGCTAATTGTTACACTGAGCACATGAAATCACGTCTTCTGGCTTCCTTGGTGGGGTTCTTTCTGCTATAATATTTGTATTCCTCAGGGTTTAGTCATGAAAATAGAAACCATTCTAGATACTTCAAATGGAGCAAACTTATTAGAGGGAACTTGGCTACATTTCGTGGTTACAAGGCCAAGTGAGACACCTCAGAGGATAGCAATTTCAGAGTATTGCTACCATTCCTAGGGCCTGAAGTGCTCTTGCGGCCCATGTGGTGGGGGCTAGAACCAGACAGGGGCTGCTTGGCAGGGGCTGCTTGGCAGAAGCTGGGACCACAGAGGTGGGAACTAGGGCCATGGAAGAGGTGCAGCCATTTTCAGAGAAGCCCAGCAAGGCAGAGAAGACAGGGAGAAATATCTGACTTTCTTCATCCTGTCCTTTATTCTTCTACCTGTGCATCTCCTTCCCTTAATTTTTTGGAGATAGATACATAGTAATCCAGATGTTATTACTCAGGGAAACATGTAGCTACATACTAAGATAAAACATGGTGTGTCTAATAACTTAGCTCTAAAGGGACATATTTAAAGCACACTCTCAGTAAGATGGGTACTTAATTATTAATAAAATAGTAAACATTAGATTATTCACAATAGCCAAGACATGAAAACAACCTAAGTGCCTACTGATGGATGAATGAATAAAGAAAATGTGTATAAACATATACACACACACACAATGGAATATTTTTTAGCCATAAAATGAAGAAAATCTTGCCACTGTGACAGCATGAATGGAACTTAAGAGCATTATGCTAAGTAAAACTAAGTCAAACAGAGAAAGAAAAATGTTGTATCATTTCACTTATATGAGGAATCTATAAGGCTGAACTCAGGCACTGAAAGTAGAAGGGTAGTTGTCAGGGGCTGGGGGTGCGGAAAATGGGGAGATGTTGTTCAAAGACTACGAACTTCCAGTTGTAAGATAAGGAAGTTCTGTGGGGAAGATATTATACAAATAGTAAGACAAAGCCATTGTGTCACCTACTCCATTTTATCCCCATCATACATTTTATTGCAGTTTCACATCTTCTTCTTTTTTTTTTTCTATCACAGAAAAAGGAGAGAAGCAAAGAGGGAGAAGAACCAAAAAGAAGTGAAGCATGGTGGGGAGACAAGGGGAATCATTAGAAGACAAAAGTGTAGAGAATCAAGGAGGCATAAACATTGTAGGCAGAAAGGCAAGGCTAATAACTACAATATAACTTAAAATATTGAAATAATGAGAGGTTCGGAGGGTGAGTGGGAAATCCTCCCCTACAGCACCATTTTCCTTTAGGCTGACCTTTATTGCTTGCCACCAGAGCAAGTGCCACAGATGTTTGATCCTGTGAATTGATGGCATGTCCCCTATCTTATGTTTTCATGAATATTTTACACAACTTTCTTTTTTTCTTAAGACATAAACTCATCTAGACTTGATCTAAGTGTGGACAGCAGAAGAAAGCATAAACAGAAAAAGGGAGCATTTATCTTCCTGTAGAAGAGAAAAGTGCTTAAAATTTGACCATAAACACATGAGAGAAACCAGAACACTGCATTGTACTTTAATTCTTTTTTACTAGTACCTGTCAGGGCTAGTCTAGCTGATTCTTTGAGCAGTTCACCCTGTTTTAATTTTGCCTGTGTCTTTTTATCACTTAACCCTGGTCTCCAATTATGGTTCAGTAACTGTTTGTTACCTCTTATCCCCATTTGGAAAAGTTTATATTCTGATAGTCCTGTAATTTAATGCAGGTCAGTGATTTTTAATAAGGTTAGGATTCTTTTTATTTTTCTGCCTTTCATGATTAAGAGATGTTTATAGAGGAACAGAGATCAGCGTTTAAGTAATTTATACCAAAGACACCCGATATCATGACAGACTTCAGGATGTAGTGGGAGACTGGCAGGTGGGGAAGGAGAGACAGAGAGAAGCGTTTGGCAGGACCCATGTGTGTGTCATCTTCTCAGTTTAGAAGCCCATATGGTGCCTTATAATGCTCTGCTCAATTGCCATATAGTTTTATTCTACAGCATATTAAAAAGATGCTTTATTAAGAGCATTTCAGATACATTATGAACCTTATATTATAATTCAGAAGAACTTTTTAATATAATATAGGCTGACCTTGAAAGAAAAATTGTGACATCTACTTTTTAAATGGAAACATGAATTTTTTTCTGAAAGATGTTTCCACTATTTAAAAGTTACTAATTAAAAATTACAATTCACATCTTTGATTAAAATAAGTTAAAGGGCAATTTTAATGTTGTGAAGAAAATAAAACAAAAGAAAGTATAACAAATAACACCTCCCAATCTCCCCCCCAAACCCAAACCATTCTATTGTCCATAATGGAGGTGTGCCCTCTTCCTTTTGCAGCTTGATGTATTAATGTAAAAGTGCGTGTCCTAATTTTAAGCCCTGGGGATAAATAAATCACAGTTTTGACCTTCAGAATCTTGTAATCTGGTTTATCTGATGAGATATAGTGACGAATAAATTGTAGTGGATTACACAATGTCAGTGATATATTAGGGACTAATCTTACAGTTAGATGAGTGGGCTACTTGGAATTAATCATGCCAATTTTAAGTTCTATTTAGTTTTTAGGACAACTTTTGGAAAACATAAATAATTATAATTAAAAGGAACTAAAATCTATTCTCTATAATCTTATTGATATTTTATATATGAGTTATTTACACTATCAATATTTCATATATAGTTTGGTTACAGAGCATGGTTTGGGTGGTCTTCAATATTTACATTGACTGGGGGCCACCCTGTCCTCTGATGGCTCTCCTTCCGACCACCCACTGCTTCCTGGATTTGTAATTTAAGAGAAATATAGCAGCTGCCTTGAACAGACTCACTTGGACCACACTCACCAAACACATACTCCTGCAAAAGCCAAAGGAAAAAAGAGATATGAAAGTAATGCACATCAGTGATAATTCTTACAAATGTACTCACACTTGATTTCCTTTATCATTACCATGTAAGTTCTGGCTTTTGGTCCTGGAGACATGTGCTTATTTTCATTAACATGATTTCCCCCTAAAAGATAAATAGATGACTTTGGCAGAGAATTCAAAACAAATGTGAAAATTGAGAAACATCCAAGTTATTATCTTGACAATTGGCTTTTATACACTAGCTGGACATCTTCAAGAACCAACAATTTATCATCCATTGACGTAAATCCATGGTGTGGGAATTCTGAAGACATGCCATGAGACCAAGAGTTTTCTATTCCCAAAATAGGTAGTTATTTTAGTACCCTATGGAATAATAGAATATGCTATAAAGAATGAAAATGAGATTCATAAAAAGTTTAAATACTAAAAAATACAAATAATAAGATAGTTCACCAAGCCTTAATGCTTGGAATAAGTCAGATATTCTTTGTAATTTAATTCACTGTGTTTGAAAAAAATGAAACTTTGGAAAATCAAATATTCTAGTTAATAGATAATAGCAATGTGTGTATTATATTAAGTCTTTTAATGAGGTCATCATTGTAAGCAAACAAATTACAAAATTTGAAAAAAATGGAATGTAATTAATACACTTAGACTATATTTAGTTTTTCTTTCCTGATTTCAAAGTTATGTTAGGGTTATAATTTGGACCATAAATTAGTTTTACCCAGCAACTAACTATCATGATCCTCAGTAAACATTTCTTGAAAAATATAAATATGTGGAAGCAGATGCTAATATGAATCTGGTTGAAAGAATGAATGGCTAACATGTTACATAGCATATGTAACATTTACATCGATCTTACCAAAATGTTTAATTCATATAGAATGTTAGTTTTATACATTTTCAGTGATTTTTTTTCTGCCCCAAATTTACTTTGGAAATTTACTTGGTAGAAGCTCAAAAAATTTGGCATTTTCTCTAGTGTTAAAAACTAATTTGGCCTTAAAGCACATACATAGATACATCTGTCAAACAAGGGATCAAAATACATCTATTTTTTTGTTAAGGCAAGCATAGGTTTTTAAAAAGTCACAAATATATGTTAATATATTTTGAAATCCTTAAGGTTGAGTTTTTAACTTTACTTTTTTTCCCAAAATTACATAGGTTTAGATATTATAATGTAATAAAATAATTTGAAAAGTCAATGCTTGATTATATTATTTTCAAATAAGTTAATAAAAGCCTTGGCCCAGTAGCTCAATTGGTTAGAGCATTGTCCTGATACCCCAAGGTTGTGGGTTTGATCCCTGGTCAGGCACATACAAGGATCAACTAATGATGCAGAAATAGTGGAAAAAAGAAAAATCGATGTTTCTTTCTTTCTCTCTTTTCCCCTTCCTCTCTCTCTCTCAGGGTCAATAAAAATAAATAAAAACTTTAAAATAAAATAAGCTAATAGAAACAAAATTATTTTATAATTACGTAAAATTATTAAACTAGGTTAATTAAGATTTTACAGTAAATATTTCTAAGTAGCCAACAAAAATCTCTCAAATTGATTTTAATTTTGATGCTTTGAACTTGGAATTGATTGGCTTATTAGTTGGAAAAAGAATTATAATATCCAGGTACCATCTTAAGCCAGTCATTTTCTACTCTAGTCACATAAAATTTCATTTACAATAGTTAATTTGGGATTTTTCAACTTAATATTTCCTTTTCTAACATGTAAAGCTAATTAAGTCAGAAACAAATTTTTCTATAAATATTTATGACTAAGTAACATACTTTCAAATCTATGTTCATTTCATTAATATTCTATTATCAATTAAATTAATTTAATATGAACAAATATAGACATAATGGTCAGCTATAACGGTTTTAAAAGTAGCTTAGATATGTAATAGTTTTCTCATAAACATTATTAGCAGTTAAGCCTCACAAAAACAGTCGAAGTTAGGGAGGGAGGCTTTTTTTCTTATATCCCTTTAGTGTTGTAATGATAGCTCCCATTTATCTAATCTTTCCTTCAACCAAGGATCATGGTGGCTGAACTACATGCATGATGTTTCTGAAACTTCATGACAACCCAGTGAAGTACATTATGTAGCTAGTGAGTGATACTTTACAGCTGAGAAAACTGGAAATATAAAGTAGTTTCTCCAAGGTCACTGAGTTGGTAAGTGGTGAGACTGGGAATAGATCCAGGCTTATCTTTACCTTTTTTGGCTTCTTATTTAGTCATGAAGAAACTGAAACACAGAGAGCTTAAGTGTTTAGATCACTAGCAAGGAGCAGGGCCAGAGGCTGAACTCAGTTACTATGAATCCAAATCCAGTGCTCATTCTACTCTACCACCATGCTGTGCCAAATTCTCATAAAAGTCTTCATAAATCTAATTTGTTCATTTAAATCATGTGAGGTTAGTAATGGCTTTCAGTAGGTTTAGATAAGTTGCTATATATATTTAGAACTGGATTTATTCTCTTAGATATAAACACATCTTATTTCTGTGATACCTTTTTTTATTATTCTTGTTATGTCTATTTCAGTTGTCCCTATGTCTCCCCCTTTGCCCTCCTCCATTCAGCCCACTCCCCACTCCCACACCGTTGTCCATGTCCATGTGTCATTCATACATGGTCTTTGACTACTCACTTCTTCTTTCTACCATTCTCCCTCTATTCCCTTTCCTCTGGCAGCTGTCAGTTTGTTCCCTGTTTCCATGTCTCTGGTTCTGTTTTTCTCAGTTTATTTTGTTCATTAGATTCCTCTTTTCAGTGAGGTCATATGATATTTGTCTTTACTGACGGGCTTATTTCACTTAGCATAATAGTATTTAGTTCCATCCATGTTGTTGCAAAGGGTAGGAATTCCTTCTTGTTTCTTTCTGCCTTGTAGTATTCCATTATGTAAATGTACCACGGTTTTTTAATCCATTCATCTACAGATGGGCACTTATGCTGTTTGCAATTCTTGGCTATTGTAAATTGTGCTGCTATGAACATAGGGGTGCGTAAGTTCTTTTGAATTGTGTTTCAGGATTCTTAGAGTGTATTCCAAGCAGTGGAATCACTGGGGGAAAAGAGAGTTCCATTTTTAATTTTTAACAGTATGAGGAAATTCATACTGTTTTCTACAGTGGCTGCACCAGTCTGCATTCCCACCAACAGTGCACTAGGGTTTCCTTTTCTCCACAACCTTGCCAGCACTTGTTGTTTGCTGATTTATTAATGATGGCCATTCTGACAGGTGTGAGGTGGTATTTCATTGTGGGTTTAATTTGCATCTCTCTGATGATTTCTGTGATATCTAATATTATAGTCAATCAGCTACCCTTCTTTCCTTTTTCTTTTTTTAAATTTTAGATAATTACTGCCATTACATTGAGGGTTTTAAGTAATGGCGAAGGCAGTTGGATTTTTTTGCATGGAGTAAGAAGAAATATATAATAAATAACAAATATGCAGTATTTTATGTTGCTGATGGGTGAGAGGGTTGAGCGTATGCATTAACACACATTACTGCAAGTAGATACTCATGTATTTCTTTTTTAAAAATATATTTTATTGATTATACTATTACAGTTGTCCCATTTTTTTTCTCCCCTTTATTCCCCTCTGACCTGCACCCTGCCTCCCACCAGCATTCCCCTCCTTAGTTCATGTCCATGGGGCATACATATAAGTTCTTTAGCTTCTCCCTTTCCTATGTGATTCTTAACCACCCCCTGTCTATTTTGTGCCTACCAATTATGCTTCTTATTCCCTGTACCTTTTCCCCCATTCTCCACCCTCCTCCTCCTCACTGACCACCCTTCATGTGATCATCATTTCTGTGATTCTATTCCTGTTCTAGTTGTGTGCTTAGTTTGTTTTTATTTTTATTTTTTTAGGTTCAGTTGTTGATAGTTGTGAGTTTGTTGTCATTTTACTGGTCATATTTTTGATCATCTTCTTTTTCTTAGATTAGTCCCTTTAACATTTCATGTAATCAGGACTTGGCGATGATGAACTTGTTTAACTTTACCTTATCCGGGAAGCACTTTATCTGCCCTTCCATTCTAAATGACAGCTTTGCTGGTTAGAGTAATCTTGGTTGTAGGCCCTTGCCTTTCATGACTTTGAATACTTCTTTCCAGCTCCTTCTTGCCAGTAAGGTTTTTTTTTTTTTTTTTTTTTTGAGAAATCAGCTGATAGTGTTATGGGAACTCCTGTGTAGGTAACTGTCTCCTTTTCTCTTGCTGATTTTAAGATTCTCTTCTTATCTTTAATATTGGGTAATTTAATTATGATGTACCTTGATGTGTGCTTCCTTGGGTCCCATTTCTTAGGGACTCTGTGAGCTTCCTGGACTTCCTAGAAGTCTATTTCCTTTGCCAGATTGAGGAAGCTCTCTTTCATTATTTTTTCAAATAAGTTTTTAGTTTCTTGCTCTTTCTCTTCTCCTTCTGGCATCCCTATGATTCAGTTGTTGGAGTGTTTAAAGTTGTCCCAGAGTTTCCTAACCCTCTCCTCATTTTTTTGAATTCTTGTTTCTTCATTCTGTTCTGGTTGAATGTTTATTTCTTCTTTCTTCTCCAAATCGCTGATTTGAGTCCCAGTTTCCTTCCCTTCACTGTTGGTTCCCTGTATATTTTGCCTTATTTCACTTTGCATAGCCTTCACTTTTTCCTTCATTTTGCCACCATGCTCAACCATTTCTGTGTGCATCCAGATTACCAGTGTTTTGAACTCTGTGTCTGTTAGGTTGGCTATCTCTTCATCACTTAGTTCTGTTTTTGGAGCTTTGATCTCTTCTTTCACTTGGGCCATATTTTTTTGTCTCAGTGCACCTATTATGTTGTGAGGGGAGGAGCCTTAGGCATTCGCCAGGGCAGGGAAACCCAACTCACTGCCTTGTGGTGCTGTCTGTGGGGGAGGGGTCTGAGAGGGAACAAAGCCACTTGCTTGGCTCTTGGCTGGCTCTCAGTTCCTTCCCCTGTTATCCACAAGCAGACTGGACCCTTCTGGTGCTGATTCCCAGTTGGGTGGGTTTGTGTACTTTCTATGACCCTGTGTGTCTCTCAAATGAACTCTCCTGTGAGACTGGCAGGTTCTCCCACTGCCACAACCTCCACAGGCTTTTACCAGAAGAGGTTTTGAGGCTTTCTTTTCCTGTGCTGGAACCCGGGGTTACATGGTCTCTCACTCCCCAGTTGTTCTTCCAAGTTTATTCACATGCAAATGTGGGACCACCCGGTGTGCCAGTTGCGGCCTTGCTGTGTTCTCTCCATCCTGGCTGCCTGTCTCCACCCCTCCTACCAGTCCGAATGAATGCTTCTTCTTTAATTCCTTCGTTGTTGGGCTTCCATACAGTTTGATTATCTGGCAGTTCTGGTTATTTTTTTCTTTTTAAATTTGTTGTTGTCGTTCTTTTGGTTGTGTGAGGAGACAAAGTATATCTACTATACCTCCATCTTGGCCAGAAGTGGTACTCATGTATTTCTTGTTGATGTGAGTTATGAAGAGCATAAATAAATATGCAGGTACATTTGTCGAGAGTGTTTAATTGGATGAAGAATCACATTTTGACACATCTGTGAACATGTGAAAAAATGTAAAGTGTACAAGTCAATATCACATTTCATCATTTTTGAATATCAAAAATAAGGTCTTACTTAAACCAAAAATGTACTTTAAAAATATAAAGTATGGAGAATTTGGTAAACTCAAACACTACTTTTTAAAAAAATTTGTTATATATCAATATGTTCAATTTAATAATTTGGCAAGGTTTTGAAGTTGGATAGATTAGTCCCTTGCAAAATAACTCTCCCCACACCTTTTAAAAATGTTTATTGGTTTTAGAGAGAGAAAGAGAGAGAGAGAGAGAGAGAGAGAGAAACATCAGTGTGAGCAACATTGATTAGTTGTCTCCCATAGATGCCCTAGCTTGGGATCAAACATGCAACCTAGGTATGGGCCCTGACCAGGAATCAAACCCACGACCTTTTGGTATATACAACAATGCTCCAACCAACTGAGCTATACCAACTAGGTTACAAAATACCTCCCTTTTTTTGAATTCCTGTCTTCCTTTTGATGCACCAAAGCCCTTATGTGCTTTTCTCACTCTCTGGCTTATTTTAAGAAATGATTTGATGTCAGTAAATTATGCTTTTGTGAAACTTTAGGTCAATGTCTTACTTCTCTGAGAGTTATTAGCATTTTAATGTTTTCAAGTAATGCTACAATAAAAAGGCTTCTCTTATAATTTTAAGAATTATCTAGCATGTACGGAGACATATTTGGAGGGAGAAAATAACTTCTTGAATATAGCTGAATGACCTTCTACTCTACATTTGCATAAAGCTGGCCATGGAACAAACAAATCATTTGGTAGGTGTTTTCTCATGTGTTTATTAAAACTGCATTTTATAGTCACTAAATGTCCATTGTACTGAAACTACAGTTAAGCTATTCATGCTTACCTATATGATGAACTTGGCAATACATAGTCTATAGTGAATATAATAGTGGAGTTACACAATGTTTTTATTTTCCCTAGCCAACTGATGTATATACATCATGGTTGATATGAGCCATGGTGTATATAAAAATTATGGCTTTCCTCTCTAACAAGTAATGGATCAAGTATTTTCACAGATAACTTTAAGATAGGAATATTACTTGTTTTTACTTTACTTCTTTGAACGGTAGCAGAGTTATGTTCAAAAATGCTCCATTTGATGTAGAAATTCTCATAACTTTGGTATCTGACTCCTGGGCTGCCTTCAAAAGCTTTTTGTTTGCTCTGGGGACTCAAAACAAAACTGATGTGAACCCACTGTTTGTCCTAGCAGCTTCAAGGAAGGAGAGAAAATCTTGAGAGCTTCCAAGTATTTGTAATAGCTCTGGGATCTCTTCTGCTTTTAATATGTTATGTGATATATTTTACAGAATTTAAATTTGGTTCAGGTAACTTGGGAATTCACCAGGAGTAAAATATACCACTCTTGTTGGACATACCACTATTGAAAGGTGGTGTGGATGCTCTGTTCATTCCTGACACTGTAGATTTACTTTGACGTGATCTTAGGTATGGGTTTGTGGTAGAGATGTTTGGAGACATAAATGTTGGGTCTAGCCAGAATTCATTACTACTGCCAGTACAAATCTTAGTTTTTATAATGTTGGTTTGACTTTACTGAATGACTACTTTTTACCACTCAAACTTAATATGTAGTTTTATAAAATTTGACCCCACTTTTAACTGATTCATCCAGCTTCAACAAATTTTGTGGAGCAGGGTAGAGGAACATTAGAACTAAAATACTTCCAAAGAATATTTAGATTTAACACTCCGTTCACATTTATTAAAAATTTTCTCTTGTATAGCATTCATTTGTAAGATAACTATTAGATTAGTTTTGGAAGTGAAAGCTCAACACTTGCAAGGAGCCAAATAATTGAACATATTTTGCTTTTACTGTATGAAGCAAATAAGAATAGAGATAAGTTCAGTTAAAAAGAAGTAAAAAATATCATGGAATATAACAATAAAATCTAAAATTCTCTAAATAACAGTTTATGAAGAACAAACTCTTTTCATACATTATATCTCTTACTCTGCACAATATCTGTGGGAGATATAGTTGTTAACTCATTTACTTAAAAAAATATTGCTGGAGCATTGGCTTTATTCCAAATACTCTTCTACATGCTATGGACATACCAGCAAGTGAAAGACATGGTCCCAGTTTTCATGGAGCTTACATTTGAGAAGGTGCAATGATAACCAGGAAAAAATACAGGGCAATGTGATGGAAAATGTCTCTTGAAGTGGACTGGTATTTTGGTTGGATGGACAGACCAAGATTCTGGTGGCAACACAGGTTTGAAGACATGAGGATATAGGTGTTGGTGGAGAGAACAGGAAATTCAAAAGCCCTAAGTAAGAAAAGAGCCTCCTTGTATGTTTAAGCAATAAGAAATAAGCCAACGTGGCTGGAGTAAAATCAGCAAGAGAGAATACCAGGGGAAGAAGTTATCTAGAAGGGTGCTTTTAATGCATGAGCAAGAGCTCTTCACTTTCTTGTTCAAAATATTCTAAGAGCTTCCCTTTACACTAGAACAATATCTGCCAAAGTTTCAGGGACTCCAAGGTTCTGTACAGACATGACTCCATCCATCCATCCATCCATCCATCCATCCATCCATCCATCCATCCATCCATCCCTCCCTCCCTCCAGCCATCCATCCATCCCACCACTTGTCCTCTAGTTTACTTCCCACCAGCCACACATCTCCTCGCTGTTTTCCAGTGTGCCAAGCAGCCCCAGACTCTGTGCCCTCTGCTTGGAACTCTCTTTCTGTGGATATGTACATGGCCTCTTCATTTTTTCACACATTTAACTTTCCTTCTTTACTCAAATTTCAAAACATTGTGGAAGCCTTTCCTGGATATCAATGTAAAATCGAATCCCCTTCTATCCCTCTCTTGTCTTTTACCCTGCTTCTCTCAGTTACTATGGCTGCATACTAAATTATATCAAAGCTCCGTTGCTTAAAACAACAATAATCATTTCTTTTCTCTCATGGTTTCTATGGGTCAGGAATTTGAGAGTGGTTCAGTTGGGCAGCTATAACTTTGGTTTCTTATGAAGCTGTAGTCAGACAGTGGCTGTGGCTGTGGCTGGGGCCATCACTCAGTCTCCTGGCACCTGGTCTGGGATGACTTGAGGAGCTGGGTATTGAAACAGCTGGGGCTCTTCCGTCACCTTTCTATTTTTATACAGGGTCTCTCTAGCATGGTGGCTTCAGAGCAGTCAGAACTTTTAAATGGTGGATCAATGCTCTGAAGGCAAATGTTGAGGGGGAGAGAGAGCTAGTCGAGTAGAAACCTTATCAACATTTATGACTTAGCCTTGGAAGCCAGGCAATGCCATTTCACTGCACTGTATTGGTTTGGGCAGTTACAGAGGTTTACACAGCTTCAAGGAATGGGTGCGGGATGTAAGCCTTCCCTCTTGACAAAGGTCAGTATGACATTATAAGAAGTGCACGTCTATTTCCCAAACATTGGAGGAATGTCTCACTGCTTTGGCCTTTCTCCAAAGGTCTTCCCTCTGTGTTTGGCCTGTTTCCCTC